>CM077630.1:12667179-12909560 GCA_039566895.2 Turritopsis rubra
AAATTGTTAATTAATAAAATGGCAACTCAATTTCTTCTTATCAAAAAATTATTTCTGAAATTTTTAATAACTTTTTTACTAATATTGCGGAAAAAATACGAGGGAAAATTCCTTTTACTCGACACAATTAAGGTGGATTTGCGTGATTTTCCTATTTGCTAAATGCAGTAGGCGAAACTGAGGTTTCTATCGGGATAATACTGAGTTTCGGATACTTGATCAGAGTTTTTTTAACAATATGGACATTACAACAATTTAACCGTGTTTGCATGTGCAGTGTAAAATTTAAATAGGAAGATTGACCATGCAATGTGATCTGTAAAATGTTTCGCTCGTTGAAGGAAACCCTCCAAGGACCTTCATGAGTCGTCTTGTCTATCTTTTCTTATCCTCACCTTTTACAACTTTATATATCTTTCAAATTTCTCTGTGAGCCTGTAGGTATATCATTAGTCTCGAAAAAGAACCACCAAAGACGTTTAGTTAAACCTAACTATAAGCTAGCTAGCTAGCTACCTAAAATTATATAGCTAGCTCTATATAGTGGGTTGAAAAGTTTTATAGCTCTGGATGTGTACACAGCACAGCTTCCTCCAGGCCATATATATTTCATACTTATATATGTTTTTGATGTTTAACTTCTCCTTGTTACCACAAAGCTTGTACAAAGCGTGTTGTATTATTATTATTCTCTTCTATCTTTGTATAATTTCCGACATTGTCAAAATGTGGTGTAACTGTTAATTGAAATTTTTATATTTTTATAAACGAAAATCGAAAATTGAATCCAAACGGATTCGTGGATTACAAAGTCAGATTTGAAAGCCTGTCACTACAATTACGTGAAGTCTCATTTTTCACAGGAATGTATCATATTTCCCGAATAACTGCACCCTCTAATTATGACTGTAAAAAACAAGGCGATTTTAAAATATTTTATTCCTTCTCGTATCATCATCAACTATGGTTATTTCCAATAAGAGGCATTTTTTAAAGTTCTTCAAGGAAAACTGAAATTAATGTTTTGCTGCTGATACAATCGAACTATGTTCCAGGCATCTATGTCCATTAACCATAGCCAAAATGTTTTCTGTTGAGTGATGTCGAAATGTGTATATCAGGAGACACATTTATAAGAATTTGTAGTTTATAAGAAAATTGCTGTTAAAAACTTATTTTCCTATATTCCAGATTTCGGGATTCTCAACACTTTTTTCATAAGATGAGAATGATCATTATTCGGTCGTGGAACGAAACCAACCTCATAGATTTTCCATCTGCTATTTGTATACATTTTAAAAATGGGTGGTTAAAACAATACAGATTTAGAAAAAAATGAGATTCATAAACTAATTCAAATTTTTTCAGCTAATAAAACTTGATCAAGAAGTTTGATTAGGAAAAAAACAGGAATTAATGTTTCTTGTCCATAAATGAACCAAACGAATGAACCAAAAAGCTTTACAACTGGGAATCCATGGTTAGCGTACTATTACATATAAACATATATAGAGAGAGAGTCTATCCACCAAATAAAGAAGAATTTCTGTCCATTGTGAAGAAGGAAATTTGCAAATTGTTTTGAATACTTTTGCACATTGGGAAAATTGAAGATATTTCTGGAGATAAGTTTTCACAAGATAAACTTTTGTTGCATGAAGTCATTATTAAAATCTTTCGTATTCTACGCAGTTTGAAACACGATCGAACTGAACATGAAAATACATGTAAAATAAAAAAAAAGTCTGTTAACTTTTAAAGCTATAAATACGATCGATCTGATGGGTCACAATTGAAATTTCACTATTTCTTATTTTTCGTCGTCGTTTTTTAAAAAAAGTTCTCTTTTTCTTATTTTCGTTCAAATTTTCTTATTTTTCTTCGTCATTTTTAAATTTTATGCATTTTTTTTATGAGAGTGTGAAAAAAGGTTTTTTTCTATACACTGTTTCTATCTTTTTTTCTGAGAATGTTTTTCCAAGAATTTTTTTCCAATTTTTCGTTCTGTCAAATAAACTACAAAAGCAATAATGGCTGTCTACCTGCACGTGTGGTAATATCTCAAAAAATGGAGAACGTTGTAAAAAGGGCAGTAGAGGAGTATATGGCTGAAAGAGAAGCCAAAAACTAAGATATGCCCCAGAAATCAAACAACAACAGTGACAGGAGAATAGGCTCAGTGGACTTTTAACTAAAATACGGAGCAAAAGCAATACATCAGCACCAAAGCAAAAACTAAATGGTACCAATATAATGATCATTCTTATCAGTTAGTTAGAGTTAATCAAGGTGGTGGCTGTAGGTTTGTAGAAGTCAATGAGGACACTGATTTGTTTTTTGATGATTCTTTTAAAAATGCTTATGGAGAAAACGTCTTGGACTGTACGACATCTGTTTGTGATGCTACATTGAATGAATTAGATGAAATATCCAACATATTTGAATATGTGAGGAAGAAAGGTTTTCAACTCATTATGCATCATAATGATTCTGATATTGAATATGAAGCTTTTATGTGATTATTCTGTTGGTACAAAAAGGCGAATATGTCTAAAATGTGGTTGCACATATGGTGTAAATGATTGCCTCATTTGCATACAAAATGGTGAGTTAAATGATCAAATGAAAAAGGAGTAGTCATACAATGAACCTGTCTTTGATTCATACGATCTGTTTGACGATTTACCTCGTGTATTATCAGATATGACAAGTAATGGTCTGGTTGAATCTGCAAATACATCTAATACAGCTCAAGATTCCGAATCCATTGTATTAAAGTTTCTAGTGATTTGGTTAAATACTTCATTGAAAATAAGGTTAGGTATGTTTTATCGTGGATATGTAAATGGATATCTTATTATTGACTTTATTAGTATCATAATGATTTATTATTGCACATGATGCGACAAATAAAACTACGTTTAATAATGATAAACATTAAACAGTGGCTGCTTTTTGGCAAGAAGCCTCTAATAGCTATTTAATTGGAGAGTTAGAACGAGTACCATTTGTAAGGCACGATATGTATAAAGCAGAATGGTCAGCCATTGGAGTGATTATAACAAAGGGATATCTCGATATTGGTTACTTTCCAACTATTCTTAGCCGTTGTTTCATAAATTATTGTATGTTTGGTAGTGTCACTGATGAGGAACTTATTAAGCCCTTTAAGAAATATTTATCACCTGATGAATGTGCTTTGATTAGCAAGATATTATCCTTGGATTTAATAGAAAATCTGGATGAAAATGAGGACTTACAAGATTTTCTTGATGTTTTCAAATGCCGTACGATAGTAAGCAAAGATAATATCAATACCGTTATTGGTGAAATCACGAGGCATAACATAATTTAGTTTTCTTTTTTGTATGGAATAGGTGTGATCAGTTTCAGTGGCAGATCAAGTCTGCATCATTAAATGGGCTATTTTGCAAGTTTTTATGTGATGCACAAATTTCAACATAACTTTAGATCCGCTGCTGAGTTTGATTATGTTTTGAATTTTGTTTTGCATTTTCTGTTTTTTCCCCATATGGTATCTGAGAAACTTATGTCTGTTATTTTGAATTTTGTTTAAAATTGTGGGTTGTTCACCACTTCAATTTCTTTACATTCATTTTGTTGGTATTTAATATCCCTTCTGCTTGGGTAGTGTTATTTGTATTTGGACAGTTTGAAATTTCTTACAGTTGTTCTCCTCTGTTTTTCACAGAACAAAATTTTATTTATTTGTATTTATTTTATCTGCTAAATATTGAAACTGTTATTCTGTTAACTGTTTGTGTTGAAGTCTATTCCTGAAAGAATGTCAGAAATCCATGAATGGCTATTTTAGGAGGTGGGGTCAGGGTGGAGGGTGTTAAACAAAAACTGGTTCTTTTGCCACTATTTTCTACTAAAATATGTGCTGTTGAATACATGAGATTTTCGCAAAGGAAAAATAATAGAATTAAAGATAACACAAAAGATACTAACTCACAAGAATATATTTCCCCTAAAAAAACATAGGCAAAAATGGTAAATCTTTTGAATAAAAAAAATTAAGAAAATGGCTGGAATGGATTACTGAATCACAAAAAGATTTAAAATCGATTTTTTAAGTTGCTTCTTTAAATAAAAAGCTCAGTATATACTTGAGTTGCTTATTAAAAAATTGTCTAACTAATAACGGAGGACATAAATCGCACAACCACAGTATAATTAGTATTGCAGCCATCAGCTATGCTTTTTGATTTTTATATACTTACAAATGTTATGAGTCTGAAAATTCAAATTTTGGACTGTTTTAAGACTGAAAATTCAAAGTATGGCTGACAAAAGAATATCTTGCTTCAACTATCAATTACGAGTGGGTGTTGAAGAAACGGGCAATAAGGAACTCCCATTCTAATGCGGGTGTTATGAAAGGGCAGAATTTACTGTGACATTACACACTCACTGACTGACAAGTTTTTCTTGTGAGTTATCTTTTACCCCCAAGATGGAATGTTCAAAACATCCAAATTGTTCACTTCAAAAATCTCATAATTTGCTGATCCAAACCTATTAAATCTTATTTCGGCAATTTCTATGCACATTTTATTTTTGTCGTTTTATTTTTTTCTGCCTTTCCATTAGTTGAAGAAAATAGCTACATATTGTGTCGATGCTTCTATTGCCTTGTTCACTATCAAAATCTTCATCACAAGAACATTGGAAACATATATAATGGTAGTGGTAATTTCCCCCAAGTATGTTTTCGCAAGTCATTATCATCATTTTCTTCATTGTTAACATTGTCTTGGAGAATTTTGTCTGGTCGAAAACTATGCTGCTTACTGAGCAAGTATAGTCTTACATGAGTTTACTTGTTGTTATAAATGTAATTGTCAAGAGTAAAATCCTCAGCATCTTCTATTATTTGGAAAGCAAAATTTCCAAGGTAAAAGTCAAATCGTGATTCATGTCCATGAATACTCTGTCTTTCTGGAAAAAACTTGCTCTACCCAGCTTCAATAATTTTCATTCACAGTTGCATTTTTCGGCATTTTTAACTCCCTGGCTCCACCAGTCTTACGAACAGCAACATTTTTCTTAAGATTAAAATTTTGCCAACCAACATGAATTAACTGTGTATATTTGTTTTTTCCCCCATTACTAGATTCACCTTCTCTGATGTTCTTTGCCCCAATGTTTATATCGTCATAACACATCTCAGTAAAACGTTCCGTAGGGCTAAGATATCACTTAATGCTTCCATGTGTTAGGTCAAGTTATCACCGGTACACAGTAGAACAGCTTCGCTGTTCCTCTAAAAAATGTAAATAATAGATTCAAAGGCACATAGAAACCATATAGAAATGAGGTAATTATTATGGTAAGGTAAAGTTGAGAACAAAAGGGAACTTTACTTACTTTCTTTTTTCTAAATCTTTGTATGACCTCATTGGTAACTTTTCTACTTGCCAGGAAGTCACATATCTAAAATTAACAAAAATAATTATTGTAAAAACAGTAGAGTAACTTTGCATACCATTTTACTGAGAGATTTATTATTTGTGGTTCTGGGGTTAAAAAAGGCTAGCTGTAGCTAAATAGACCATTAAATATGAACTGAACATAAATTCCAAAATCTGCTAAACCTACATGTAGTCTATCTTTAAAGATGACTTTATAGAAGACAGTGTATCCTGGTATGTGCTACCTACTGATCCCCTTTTTGCAAATAGAAGTTTCTGTTTAAATAGTGTGCCTGATCCAAATGTAACCTCTTTATTCTTGCTGTTGTACAGGTCCCACATAGTTTTTCTAACTGATTTGTAGGGATATAAGTAGAGAAATTTATCATTTTGGTCAGTTGTAACCATTCTTTTACATGAAATTCATCAAAGCAATTGGAAAAGAAATTGCTATAAAAGTGCTATGCGAAATATACGAAAAACATAGCTAGCCAAAAGTACAATCCCAATCTACGAGTGGTACACAATATGGTCTTTCAGATGCCTGAATGCCATAGCTGTTGTTTGTATAAATAATGACAATCCATCACCACATTATTATTATTATTATTATTATTAAAAATGTTTATACAGGATAAAAACTTCAGTTAAAAACTGCTATAAATGTTTGTCCTGTGTTAGTGTATGTGCATGGAGTGTTAGTAAAATATTAGAATAAATAATAAAAGATTGATAAAATCATGTCAGAAACATAGGACCGCGACAAAATTTGAAAATCTAGAATTTCAAGAATTTCAAGAGTATATTAATTACAGATTGCAAAGTCTCAAACTCTGAGTTTCAAGAGAATTAGGATCTATAATACCACCAGTATCACGTATAAGTAGAAACTAAAAATAAAAGCTCAAAATCAGATGAGGACTAATAAGATTCATGCTGAAGAAAAACGAAATCGCTAAAAATAAAACCCACTAATCAGAAAAGTGATTCTTCAACATTTTTATATACGTAGTAAAATTTTCTTCCCTACGAATCACAATAGGTAAGCTGTTATAAATTTTAGCTCCAGTAAAATAAAATGCTTTCTTTGCACAAGACAGCTTGACTTTTGGCAATTTAATTGATGTAGTGTTATTTCTTGTGTTCATATTATGATTAATTAGTTCAAAGTAATTATCAAAATTACTGCAAGCTGTCCCATCAAGACACTTTCTCACATACTTGCAGGATTGTGTCTGGATTTCATTCTGTATGCTATTCACTGGCTTTCCATCGCTGATGATGTTTTCAGCTCTTTTGGCAATTGAGCATAGTAGGTTGATGTTGGTAGCAGTAATATCCAGGTTTACGAATGAGCTGTATGTGAAAAGTGGCAGTATCATCATTTGGTAGATCATACGACGTGCAGATGGAGTTAGACTTAAACGAATACGTTCCAATAATCTAAGTCTTGTGCTTGCTCTTTTGTAAGTTTTTTGAAAATGCTCTTGAAAAGTTAATGTACTATCAATCAATAATCCAAGGTACTTGTAGCAGGATACTCTAGTTACGTTCGTGTCTCTGTACTTTACATTATCCTCATCACCATCATCCCGCCCCAGTCGCTTTGCCGTTCCCAAAACCAGCACCTCAGTTTTTCCTTTCTTGAGATTTATTATGAGCTCGTTCTCATCTAGATACGTAGCAATGTTGGCGAGTTCTTCTGTCAGGATTTTCATGATCGTTGACTTATCTGGGTGTGCAAAGTATATTACAGTATCGTCAGCATATTGTATGATGCTACATTTCCGCAGAATATCAGGGAAGTCATTAAAAAACAATATAAACAATAAAGGTCCCATGATGGACCCCTGTGGTACTCCATTGAAAATAGGCTTCTGGTCTGAAGAGCTGTTCTTTATAAGGACGCATTGAGACCTTTGAAACAGATAGTCTGCAAACCAGAATAGTTCTTTGTCATATACTCCATAAGATCGGATTTTCTCAATTAACACAGAGTGGCTAATGGTGTCAAACGCCTTTGTTAGGTCCAAAAAAACAGCGCCGGTAAGCTTTCCATTGTCCATTTCTCTACGAATGTCATCTACGAAGATGGTAGCGGCAGACGAAGTTGATCTCTTGCTCCTATATCCAAACTGTATATTGGGCAAAAGTTTGTTATCTTCCAAGTATCCGCTCAACTGACTATGTACTGCTCGTTCGAGTATTTTGGATAGCGCTGGCAGGACCGAAATGGGGTGGTAGCTTTCTGGTTTATCTGGATCTCCTGACTTAAAAACAGGTGTGATTTTTGCAGTTTTCCAAATAAGTGGTACCGTTCCTGTTGCTATTGATAAGTTTATGATGTGACATATCGGGTTGCGGATCAAAGATGCACAATCTTTCAGTAGAGCTGTGGGGAGGTCGTCTACACCAGTGGCTTTTTTCCTTTGAAACCTCTTTAATTGTTTCTCAATAAAGATTTTAGAAACATATTTAGACCGAAATCGTCTTACTGTCCTGAGTGAAATGAACTTTGGTATTTGCCATGTGAAGTTGGTCAATGATATAGCCTTTTCTTTCAGAGTTTTTACAATGTTGGAGAAGTATTCACAGAAAACGTTGGCTTTTGATTGATTATCTGTAGATATTGAGGATGTTGACATACTTGCTCCTTTCGTGGGAAATAAGTTCTTTATAACTTTCCAGAATTTCGTTGGATTGAGTTTGTTTTCTTCTAGTAAGTCATGGTGGTAAGATGATTTATTACATTTCATTTGGTTGTTAACACGATTACGTAGTCTTTTGTAGAGTTTCCAATCGTCAGCCTTGTTACTTTTCTTTGCTCTGCGATGCATTTGATCCCTTCTGTTCATAATTCTTTTTGTGTCAAGTGTTAGCCACGGACATGGTTTTCCCTTAAATTTTCTTTCAACATGTGGTGCATGTCGATCGAAAACTACCCTAACAGACTCGTTGAAATATTCTACTGCTTTGTTTACATCTGTGGTTGTATACAACGGTTCCCAGTTAATGTTGTTTATGTCTTCGCACATAGCTTCGGGTTGATAGTGTTTAAAGTTTCTGCTCTTAATTACCTTTAAGAAATATGCTATGCGAAATATACGAAAATATACTTTTACGGCTTAATATAAAGATATTTTCTATTGCGCAGTAGCCATTATTCTACTGCAGAGTAACAAAATTGAAGAATTACATAAGGGGTCACAGCGCCCGCAGTGTAGTTCCGATTTTATGAATAAAATCGGAGGAAGATCTAACACTGGGTTTCCCAACTTTGACTCGTGAAACAGAACATAAAGCTCCAGTTCAATTCCAGGCATTTCCACTTTCTTTTAATGTTTTACCAAGAGTATTTCTCTTCCCAAACATATATCGTGCCAGTAGGTCCATCTCAAGGTGAACTAAAAAATTAAGATTTTTTTAGCTCAGTGTTTCATGAAAATCATAGAAATGTTCTTTAAAATCAGAAAACATAATAAAGTCAATGCTGAAAAGACACTTCAGATTCTGTTTTGAAACTTATCAATGATACCAGTTAGCCATGGAAAATACTGACAAAATGTATGTGGTAGAGTTCTTGTATTGGCATCTCGTGGTCAGGCCATTTCATTAAAAATGACATTTTTATATAGATAAGGTCAATCCATTTCCAGAATATGTCATTTAGTGAAGTCTTTTTGCTGATGAATTGATCTGGTAAACTCCTCCACTGTTTAACCTTAGCTTTGTGAGTGTTACTATGAATTGATCTCTATATGACAGTGGTGATCTGTTTTTATTTGGTAAAAAACTTTCCAGATAATTAAAAACAACATCAAATTTATCAACAGTGATGCCAGTGTAGAATTTGAACTTTTCAGGCTGGTCTTTCAAAGTATCATATGAAACTATTTTTGTTTTCAACTGTTTGATACTCAGCTGTTGAGAATTATTTTCACTTTGCAGACTGTTCACCAGTTGTAACTCAACATTTTTTCGTTTTAAAATATTATTTTGACGTTTATTGATTTCGAGCATTTAGTCCGGGTGCCAGGGGGGGGTCAACTATGTCAGTCACAGTAACAAATGCAAACATATACCATCGTCTAGGGTAAAGCCCAAAGTTTAAGAAATTTGATGTTTGCCATTATAAATTTTCTTGTAGGTGTGTATTTTACAGACAAGAAGAGAAAAATGCTGATGTTTCTGCAAAAATACACGAATTTACAAATTTGACAGTAAAATTAGAACAATATGTCGAATTTGTCTGAAACTTGGCACAAATGTTCAACGGACAATGCTCCATCCAAATCAATAGGAAAAAGTTTTCAAAATTGCATAAAAGTGCTGATGTAAGCAAAAAAAGTCGAAAATTTCAACTTTTTGTCTTATTTTCCCAAGTTTTGTTTCTTATAAAAAATTATAAATGTTTCTTATAATAAAAATAAATATTGCAGTCTAAACAGTATTATGTCCTGAGCATTTATACCAAATTTAATTTCAATAGCACCTTTATTTGAGGATTTAGAGAGGTTAAAAGCTTGATGTAATTTTTAAGAAAAATTGCTGGAAATAGATTTTTGGTTTAGAAACCCAACTATGAAGACGCAAATTATTGCCCAATCAGTCTGAAAGTTTCCTTAAATGTTCAAAACAGACATGCTCTACCAGATGCAAAATTTGTTAATTCTGTGAAAAATGCTCACGTCAGCAAAAACCGATTTTATTAGCATTTTGGCCAGCCTTCTTAAGTCTACATATAATATAACACAATAAAAACATAATACCTTAAATTAAAACAATCTAGTCTTCTTGCTCGCTTTCGCTACTGCATTCTTCCTCATAATCGTCACAATCGCTTTCTTCATCTTCTTCGAGCTTTTGGTTGCTACAATTTTTGCATCCACACAGTTCCGTACAGGGCAAATCAAGTGATTTGCAACAGTTTGTTTGACACATACTCTTTTGGCAGTTGCAAGACGAAAACTCGAGAATGCTTTCCGGTGCTGGCTTTTCCTCCATCCATTTTATTTCAATTTTGTGGTTTTCCATTGTCCAACCTACAAAGGTTTAAATTAATTGAATGCCGAAGTTCTTGTAACATGTACCAGCAGTCGTTAGCTCTTACAACTATCAGATTATATACGAGATAAAAATGGTAAAAAAAACAACAACAAAAAAACAACAAAAAAAACACTTAAACCATACCTTTCCCAACAGGATCAACCCACTGATGATGTGCATCTAAGGAACACTTCCATTCATGAGCTTGATAGTTTGCTCGCTTAATGTGTAGCTGTAAGGCATCTTTTGTTGGGGGTAATCTGGAAAGTAAATAAATGCACTATTAATCATGTTTCTTCCTTTTTTCTTTTGCAATTCAATTATCATGTGCAAGAAACTTATCTAAATTGAATTGTTTATAATTCTGACAGAAAAATGTTTTACATACCTGTTTGGTTCAGGAGTTTTCTTTATGTTAGTAAAGAGATTATATCTTGCCTCATTGACATCTTTTTCTTTAACCCCATACAACTTACAAACATATTCTTCAAGTACAGCGATGATACCATCTTCTACCTCATCATTCTCACCGAGTGACTTTGCTGCATCAACAAATCTGTCATCTGTTAACAACCCTAACTGGTAGAATCGCATCCACTTAATGCATGTAGTGATGGTAAAACTTCTCTTTGACTTTCTTCAATGCTATTGTTACTCACATCATAAAGCTTTCTTGTGCTGCCTGTACCCATTTCCAGATAAATCCAATCTTGCTTGGAAATAAATCGCCAGAATTGCCACATCGGAATCAACAGTTACAATCTTGATGCTTCTGAAACCTTTACGGTAAGCATGGTCAGCACAAAGAAACATCTTAGTATCGGCCTCCTCTTGATAGCTTTCCAACTCCAAAACTTCTTCAATGTGCATCATCTCACTGACGACTTGGATGCAGTATGCTTTATTTTCAACAGTTACAATCAATTCTTTATCCTTAAAGACTTCAACATTCTTATCATTGGTTGACCAATCATTTACCATGAACTTAATTAAATCCAACTTGTTGTTTGCATTTCGAAGGAATTGTTGGAATTGTTTTGGCTTCACGTCGTTTCGGGATACATCTTATTGTGCCAATCATTGATCTTCTTTCTCTTTCCATGGACTTTATCAAGTAAGGCAAGTAGTGATCAGTAACAAAGTAAGCAAGATTTGCTGATCCAGACAGTATCTTCTTTAATACATAATCAGATATATCACCAAATGAAGATAAATATGGCGGAAGCTTTTGCAGGAGAACCATACCATCAAATATCACTGGAGATTGAAGTGGACAACTTGCAACAACGGGAATCATCGACTCTAGAGAATGGAATAAGGTAACCTTTGCTGTTTTGGCCAAAGTGCCATCAGGATTTGCTAGAGAAAGAGGAACAGATGACAGCTCATAGCTCAGCACATCTCGCAAGTTAACAGAGCGGCTATTTTGGATGACCATCAATCGAGCAAAAGTTTGCCGGTCAGCTTTAATTGTGAACATCTCATCCTTTAACTTCACAGATGATTTCTTTGATAGCGAACTGAATGTTTTCAATTTATTCTTTTTGATTGGATCATGAAAGTTAGCTCTTGATGATTCAATTCGGAAAGAAATGAAGTCTTGTAGTTGGCGATTTCCAATGTCGGAGACATCTAACAAATCCTTTTGGATTTCTTCTGAGGCAACGGTACCAGACGATAAGCTGACTAGCTCATTGCTTTTGATGAATGGGTTATTCCATGATGAGATAATGTCAACGCAACTCTTCAGTTTTGTTTCATCTAAGCGACAGCGACTTTCACTGATCTCTTTTGTTTTGGATTCTGTATCACCAATGCCAAGATTGTTCTTCAGATCGGTGGAGATAGCAGCTATTAAATGACTTGTTAGTACCCATCTCTGTACGGTACCTTCTGAAGTGCTGAACCCTATGATACCTCCGGGGCCTTTTTGTTCTTTGTTGACGGTCTGCTCAATAACTTGGTCTGGAGGTAACTTGTTAAATTGTCCATTCACTCGTTTGCAGGAAAAATTGCCCCTTTTGAATTCTTCGTACATCTTTGGGTGTTTCTTCGTACATCTTTGGGTGTTTTTCATGTAACTTTTGTTGAGTTGACCAACAGTAAGTAAAGTGGCGTGCATAGTTTACGTGGTCATAGGCATGAAACCATTTCAACATTTGTTCCATCAAATATAAATGTAGATCCCAATCACCATTCCTCATCGACTTGATGTAATCAAGAAGTGTTTGTGTCATTTCAATAAAACTTTGCCAAAGCATCGCTAACGGTCCCAAGTTGCCTTCATGTATCCAATCCTCAAATTCATTGTACAAAATAAAAACACCATCAAACTTTTGCATTGCATTTTTCATACTCTTGCAATCTGTTTCCTCAAGGAGAGTCGAAAATTCGCGTGATTCAAGGGCATCAGTGAGAACATTGTCTTTGTTTTCACCTTGGATCCAATTTTCAAAGGCTTCAAACTTTAATCGTTGGAGTGCTTCATAGACAATCTTCAACGCCCTGACTGCACGGTTGTATTTCTTCCCTTTCAAAAGAGCTTCAACTGCTCCTGGCCCAACGAGATCAGCTTCTACGATGATATCCCTCAAGCCTGCTGCGGAAAAACGTTTGCCAATAACAGCGATAAATGTAAGACACGCGTGAAATCCTCCCATCCGTAGGTTGATAAAATCACTTAGGGATTTATTTTTCGGGGTTGTGATCACTTCTAATGCTTTTGCATAAATTGCATGGTCAAATACAGCATCTGCATATTCCAATCCAATGGCTTCCGATTTCAATTTTATTTGTTTCAAAATTTCTTGAATGGTATCCATTTGCGTCGGAGATTTATTAATAGAAGGCAAGTAGAACACCGAGTGAGTTGGTTCATCATTGTTCGAACTTGTGATGCTGTGAAATCCAGTCCATCCAGGTAGAAGCTTCATTTGTAAATTGCTTGCTTTAAGACGTGCTGTTGTCCACAGAAAGTCAGCTTGTTTAGAAATGATACTATGAATGAGATTCTGATTACACTCTATGTTATCGATTGGTTTTGGGTTAGTTCTTTTTACGGCGTAATATGGATCAATTTCATTGAAAATTGTTTTGAAAGATCTTCTTTTTGATCCATTATTTGATTCCTCTACGTTGACTTGTTCACTTGTGTGATTTAAATCGGTATGATCTGAGCGCTGGATAATAATGCTGTTTGTACAATGCATGGACAAGCCTGATATTGTTTCAGGATTATGATCGCAATTATCAAAGACAAAGGTTGCAAAAACGGATGGCTGAACACCAGTTGGAAGATAAGATGCCAAGGTTTTATTTTCGCTCTGTTGTTCTGCTAATGAGGTTTCGATTCTATTTGTTTCGGAGTAGGATATAGAATGTCCCATTTTATTCAAGCAATTAATCATCATCTTTGACCCTGTTTTTCTTTTGGTAAATAAACCAACTTGAGAATGCTTCACCGTTTTTACATTTCCAGATGTAGCATTATATATGATATCTTGGCCAATGGAATACACCAATCTGGAAACACGAGTTGATGTCTTTTTATTTGTGAAAACGGTCGTCAAAAACAAATCTAAGAGCTCCGGGATTACCACATTTGCTTGTTTCATCTGCTCTGCTGTTGGAGGCCACGATGAGAACGGGGACTTTTGTTTTTCAATTTCTTCTTTAATAAAATGGGCCACCTCTCTCACCTTCTCCACTGTGGACTGATATTGAAATGTATTTGATCTTTTTGCATGGGTGTTGAATACTAATTCACACGAGGTCTCGGATTTTCATTCCCAAACGTAATTTGCAGTCGCATTTTGATTAAACGATTATTGGCTCCTTTCACATCTAACTTTCTTTTCTTTTGTTCTTCTTCATAAAATACACATATTTGACTAACTTTTATTACCTCACCATTCTCGATTATGTGTTTGCGAACAAATTCTTTCAATGATGCAAAGCATTCCTCCCGAATTGATTGTGTTTCTTTTGATAACTGTGCTTCTTTGGATGGTGGTTCATCTTTTTTAGTGACCTTTTGATAGCAAGACCGATGATAATGAAATTCTTTGGCAATGACAGCACTTTTATCAAGTCCAGATAGCTCAACTTCATCATTTGTTTCAGAAAACAGTATTAAAATTTCGGCACTTTGATCAGTTGTACATTTAACAAGGCTTTCGTATCCACTTCCACTTGCAGCAGTTTTCTTCCGCTTGCAGAACACACATTCCTTCTTTGCAAGTATGGCACCTATAAATTATTATTTAGATAGCCAATGAATAACTCGAAAAGTTGTAAAACGAAAGTAGGCAATACTTTTCATTATATAAAATAAATGTAGATCCTATTGTCATTAGAAAGATAATTTATCGCTGGAAAATGGTATTAGTATATATAACACTCACTTGCACTGCATTTATCTCGACTGCTCCTCCGAACTTCGTCTGTCTGTCCTATGGCTGATATGAATTTGGAAAGAGCTTTTGAGTTTGTATATGCCTGATAACATGATCTATGATATCCAAAAACTACACTGTCCGTCAAGTTTGTCTCTGGATCAATTAACTTATCGTTACGAATCTTCGAGGAATTGACTGCAGTCTATAATAGAAAGATTAACATAAAAATATCTTGACTGAGTTCTTGAAATCTTTGGGAATATCTTAATCAAACCTTCTTGTTTCTTTTAACTCTGTGAATACTACATAATCCTCAAAGAAGAAAAATACAAACCTCCCACAACTTTTTTGAGAATATAGTAACTGGTTCGTCTTTGATATCTCTGCAGTGTATGATGCATCTTTCTGCCTTCTTGCTGTCACAACTTTGACTCCTCCTTTTCTTTTTCTTGACTGGACTTTCAATTTCCATTAATCGTTATTATACAACCTAGCTGTCAAAATTAAACAAAAGATCAAGTCAAACAATCAGTCTACATCAATCTACAGCCCAAGTTAACACCTTTCCCTAGAAACATTTCTATATTAAATTCCATGGTTAAACAAGTTTGTTATCACAATTGTTTTGCTGAATCATCCATAAGAGGACGTTGTATAGCTTGAAATGAGGACATTACACTGCACCATTTTCCTCGAAATTTCGACGTCCAAGTCTCGTAAGTACTAACGCAAATATTTGAAACTCATAAACTCATGTTGAATACAGGCTAACTCAGGCCTGGGCTAATTCAACATTTGAACATTGAACTATAATATATCATTAAAAATGAGAGACTATTTGTATCTATCTGTAGTGAAAAGTAACTAAAAATGCTTTTAAAAACTGCTAACATAAGCATTATTGAAGGTTTTACCACATCTTTACTTTTCGATCTGTGCATTCTGTTTTGAACATTTAAGGAAACTTTCAGACTGATTAGGCAATTATTTGCGTCTTCATAGTTGGGTTTCTAAACCAAAAATCTATTTCCAGCAATTTTTCTTGAAAACTACACCAAGCTTTTAACCTCTCTAAATCCTCAAATAAAGATGCTATTGAAATTAAATTTGGTATAAATGCTCAGGACATAATACTGTTTAGACTGCAATATTTATTTTTCTTATAAGAAACATTTATAACTTTTTATAAGAAACAAAACTTGGGAAAATAAGACAAAAAGTTGAAATTTTCGACTTTTTTGCTTACATCAGCACTTTTATGCAATTTTGAAAACTTTTTCCTATTGATTTGGATGGAGCATTGTCCGTTGAACATTTGTGCCAAGTTTCAGACAAATTCGACATATTGTTCTAATTTTACTGTCAAATTTGTAAATTCATGTATTTTTGCAGAAAAATCAGCATTTTTCTCTTCTTGTCTGTAAAATACACACCTACAAGAAAATTTATAATGGCAAACATCAAATTTCTTAAACTTTGGGCTTTACCCTACACGATGGTATATGTTTGCATTTGTTACTGTGACTGACATAGTTGACCCTAGAGTACGTAATATTCGAGAAAAAACACTCATCTACAACTTCAAAGTCGTGCCGATCCCTGGAAACAAGAACCATGCCGCCGATGCTGCTTCTCGAATGGTACCGCCACCCATTGAAAACAACACCTCAGACATTGCATACATCGAAGACACTATTGGAGCCGCAATCTCCATTCGAGACCAGTACAACGCAGCCATTAAGTTGAAAACAATACGGGAGTACGGACGAACTGATAAGCAGTATCAAGATCTACTTGTCCTCATTGAAACAGGATTCCCGGAGCGCAAAACTTCGACCCCGCTACACTTGCAGGAATTCTGGCCGATAAATACCACATTATATACGAAAGATGAGGTAATATTCGTCGATGGAAGACCCATAATCCCTAAACCGCTACAGAAAAGACTGATAATCGAAGACATTGTCTGATGCAACAGCAGTCATCAACATCCTTCGGTGTTCCTGAAGAACTTTCATCGGATGGTGGACCACCTTTTTTTAATCAAACGAATTCAACACGTTTCTCAAGACTTGGGGATTAAACCATCAACTGTCTTTCGCGCACTTCCCACAAAGCAACGGACGCGCGAAAAGTGCAGTAAAAACGATGAAAAGAATTTTGACAACCAACATTAGTCAAAGTGGATCATTAAACACAGATTCAGCTCCCGACATGGGAGTATCTCCTGCAGAGCTTCTCTTTGGTCGTAATATTCCTGACCATCTGCCGGAACCGATGCAATTCAGTTGAGAATGGCGTGAATTGGCCAATGCGCGAGAACAGGCTCATCTCCGTCGTCACAATAATGCGACCACAAACCACAAACGTCGCGAACTCCCTAACCTAGTAATCGGTGATTCGGTGACCATTCAAAACCAAACTAGAATATAATCCTCGCCGATGGAACAAGACCGGACAAATAGTAGAAACCCGCCGAGTAACTCTACGAAAGAAACAATTTATCCGAAAAATAGCCTCTAGTACCCGAAAATGCAATTCTGACGAGATTCCCGAACTCCAACCTCCGACCCTTGAGCAACGACCGACAACGGATATGCAGCCAGAAGAAAAACACGAGACATGAAGCGATATAATCGTGCAACCCGATGTGCAGCCAACGCTTGGAAGCCTCGTACCGCCAACAGATGATCCACTAACTATTCCAGAAGGAAACGCTATGACTCAACCTGAAATTAAAGCACAACTTTGGAATTACGACGTTCCACACGAACACAGTGCCTCCCAGAGAGACTTAAAGATTACATACTGACTTAAAAAAACATTTTATTTAATTACTTACGATTCGGTTAATCCGGGATTTGTATATATCATAGGACGTTTGTCCACAGAAAAAGATCAGAGGAGATCATAAACTTATACAATAACGAAAGTTCAAGTTATCCGGCATTCGAGTTACCGGGAGTTCACTGTATTTGTTTATAAACCAGGAAAAAACAAGATTGCCATCTGACTTTTTTGACAGAAGTGAATCACTGCTATGCAACACTGCAAAAACGTTCGCAAAATACAGCCACCATTACAGCCTTTCGCTTCGCTCCTTTGATCCAAAATTCCGTTATAGCGTCCAGTCCCACCGTGCCATGTGACGTATGAGTGGACTAATGAATGTAAAAAGACTGTACTCACGCAGTGGAGATCCACTTGTTCTGACCTTTTTAAGGCTTGTTAAACACATTTATCTATACCATGATCAACCACAAGTATAAGGAGGTAAAATAACAAAAAAGTGTAACGAAATTCAAATCCATTTCCACAAACAAAACAACATTTTACCCAAATTTCCCGTGAATCGACTTTTCGGTCATTTCCCAGAAGCGAAATCAAAATAAACTTTCGTATTTACCAGTCAAATTAAAAGGTCCAAAGCAAATTAGCAATTAAGACTTGAATTGAAGTACACGCCACGCTTGTTTCTTTGTTATTCTCACCAAACTGAACTCACTGGTATGATAGATCCACTTGGCGTTTATCAATAGGGACTGGGGGACTACTCCGAAGTTTGTCTTGATGAGGAAGAAGGGAATTCTCGGAAAGACAGTACAATATTAAAAAATAATTTGGCTGATTATCGACCCTTGCAGGTTTTTTATACCTTTTAAGATATGGTCTGAGGAAGTGTTTTACAGAATATTATTTTAGATGGTAGGATCCCTTTAAGGAAAAAAATAAAGACTGCCGCTCTTTCGAAGATTGTCTGTCTTCTTAAACAGCTTACAGTACTTCTTAAGTATAAAGTAAATGAAAAAGTGAAATACTACTCTTTCCTGGCAACAGAGTTCTCCACATAAAAAAGTGAGATAAACTGATACAAGGTATAAGGACTAAAACAACTGCTCGCTCTTGTAGCATTTCCAATATTCAATAATGCATCAAAAATTTCAAAGAAAAAATTCTCATTTTACATATTTAACTTAATCGCGAAAGAAAGAAGGAAGAAAGAAAAATTTGTCATGTTATCTGATAATAAAAATCCAGAGGCTGAAATCCTTATAACTTTCCTTTCATAAATAATTTTCTTTCGCTCCTAACTTTTCCTAAAAGCGAAGTAAATCCAACCAGTGTTTAAAATTTAACAAGTTCTTCGTCTTTGGATATTATATCCCTAATATTTTTCTCGGTTATGTTAGAGGATCCAATGATCACCATTCCAAATTTTGCCCACACCAATGCCACTTCATCTTTTGAAAACTTAATTCTATCCTTCCGTGTTGGAGGAGTTAGTCATAATGGTGGTAACACTAGACTCTAAATAGAGTTACCTATTTACCTAAATTGTTAATTAATAAAATGGCAACTGTCTGCTTTGGAGCTCTCTTCTTCCAGCATGATTCACATCGCGTGTGTGGACGGCGATTCCAGCCACGGGCCTTCTTCGTGTAGAGGTTGAAGGTGCTTGAGCAGTCTGGACACTTGGCGATCATCGACTGATCGAACTGGGTAGGTGATGGGGTACGAGTTTGAGCATGTTGCTTCCTGGGCTGCTTGACGGTGTCACGGCTGTATTTGCGATACTCAGAGAGTGATGAGACGACTGTTGTGGTGGGGTTGGCATTTCTTGCCGTTTTCTTTGACTCGATGAGTGCAATGACATCAGTTATTGATTTCACGATGATGTGCTCCATACTGAGGGCTTCTCTTCTGATATCCATGTCAGCAATTCCGCTCAGGAGTACATCTCTGATCACCTCGCCCGTGTAATAAACTTCTCCAGAGACGCGTGTGGTGCAATGTGAGCATGCTTTACTGAAGTGTGTCTTAAACTCGCATGTTTCAGCCTTACCTTGCACTCGTGCAGCAAAGGTGCGGAACAACTCGTCAGGGTCCTGTCGCATTGAGGCAAGTTCGCCACGGATGACCCCAAGTGCAACTGGGATGACTGCAATTGACTTGAGGAGAATAAGTGCGTCCACCAAGGTCTGCGAGGTGAAGTCTGGATGGGCACGTAGGAGGACATTCCCAAGTCGTTCACCGGTACATTCTAGCAGTTGTCCTGGAGCAGAGGCATCAGAAATGCCAGAGCCTATGCGAAAGGCATCCCAACGTCTGATGAACGCATTCCAATCCTCAGAAGTAGAGTCATGCTGGATTTTTGGACGGATGAGGTGCAGGGGCGTGTACAGGATTTGAATTAGCGTGGAGATGTGAATGCACACCAATCAGTGCAGCAGCACAGACTCCTTCAACATCCTCAGTCTGGAACCCACAACCAGTCATCCGGCACGACAACCATTTTGTTGTTGGCTGGGTAGCTGAATCAGACTACCAGAAGAATACACTCAACCCAAGAGTGTAAAAAGATCAATACATGGATAAAGATCATTCAACTTGTATTATTATTTAGTAGTATAATTATATTGAATGTATTGATCTAATAAACAAAAGATAGAATATATTATCGACATGTAACTATATATATAGATATCAATATCCTCCAATCTCCAGCTTTGCTTTGGAAAGAATTCTTTTATACTTCACTTTATCAACAATACGATGAGTTACTTTCAAGTGATTGTGTATTCGAACAACAACCTTTTGGCATAGAGGACAAATTCTTTTCGGGTGCACCCGAAACTTATACTACGTTTACACTGATGCTACTTTTCCGTTTTCAGACAAGAATTCCGTTTTCATACAAAAACGCTAAAGTCAAAGATCAATGATCATTGACTCATAGATTTGCGTTTTTGTATTTTCATGCGTTTACATTGGTACTCTAAAATCATACTCAAAATAATATTTATAAACGTGTTTCGCTGTATCACGAGAAATCTTTTCTGTAGAAAGATAACAGAAGCAAAAACATGCCTCCTCATCAAAAGAAAAAAAGAAAGACTGATGGAGAGAAAAAAAGTTCTGAAAACCTTGTTTGGACAGATGACGAGGTGCAACTTCTTCTTGAAACCGTTCTAGAATTTAAAAACAAGAAAATGTACGATGGAAATGATTGGGAGAGTATCAAAGATAAGTATGAAATCATCAAGAACAGTTTTGTATCTGCTATTCCAGAGGAAGAAAAAAAAGAAGAGTTTCCTCATGAAAAAAACGAATTTACAAAGGATAGAGTGAGCACAAAAATAAAAGGAATCCGTGTGAAATACCGAAAAGCACTTGATGAAGGCAGACAGAGTGGAGGAGGGCACGTGGTTGCGACGTTTTTCGATATTTGCTCCCAAATTTGGTCAGGCTCTCCAGCTACAGAGTCAATGGTAGAAACTGTTATTTCAACTCAAAGCGAGGAATCAATAACTGGAGAGAGCTCATCTTTAACCAATCATGAGATAGATTCGATGGAGACTGGATTTTGGACTGATGAAGAAAACATTGGTGCAAAAAATGAACCAACATCATCAACACCAGCAGTGGGCGAGGCTGTAAGTTCCCGTGAGAAAATGAAAGCGATGCTAAATGAAAGAAGGAACAAAAAAATTACAAAAAAAATTCCACTGGAACAACAAATGATTTCGATATCTCAAGAAGAGCTGAGCATGAAAAAGGAAGTTCTTAAACAGATGCATAAACAAGACGAAGATTTTAATAAGTGTATGAAAGAAATGCAAAAGAATATGGAAACGTTCACCAAAGTAATGGCTAATTCCATGCAGATGATGACGAACATGATGTTTATGAGTCAGCAAAACATAAACAATCCTAGTTTTCAAACAGCCACCCACATGAATCATTTTTCACCGCCCCAGACACCAAACATGACACACCACACATTCTTTCATAATGTGCCAACAACAAGCACGAGTAACATGAGTCAACAACAATTTACTAATGAGTTTGAAAACTTATAATCCTTTTATCATTTATGCTTTCCCGTGGAGTTTGGAGGGTGAAAAATAATACCAAAAATATATCATCTTTAAGCTACGTTTTGTTCATGTTTTACAAATTTTTATATAATAAACACAAATAAAACAACGTCTATGCACTCAAAAAATAAAGTAAATGTATGTCTAATCTGCTTTGCGTGACTATCGTTTACAGAGTTTTTGTATGAGACGTTTGAAGGTAGTGGTTGAAATCATCTTTCAAAATTTACAGCGGCCTCTAAATTTTGATCGGGTACTGTTTCACGTCTTACTTCACAAAAGTTGTGGAGGATAAAAGTCGAAAGTATAACAAGTCTGATATATTGATATCCATAGCTTTTCTTAAACATCCAAAACGTCCTTTCAACCTGCCAAATGCATTTTCAATTACTATGCGTGCACTAGACAATTTATACCCAAAGTATTTTTCTCTTTCATTTCTACCACCACCAGGATACTCCTTCATCAAAAAGGGCAATAACGGATAAGCAGGATCTCCCAATAGGCACACTGGAACAGGATCTTCTCCAGGTACAATAACTTTGGGACAAGGGGGAATATCACCATTTCTTAGGTTGTTGTTTAACGTCGAGTTCAAAAAGATTCTTGAATCATGAACACTCCCTGGCCACTTGACAACTACATCCATAAAACAATAGTTGTAGTCAAAAGTAGCCTGTATGTTTATGGATGAATATCCCTTTCGATTTATGTAATCAGTATAATGTTCTCTGGGCTCTTTAATCTCGATGTGAGTGCCGTCTATTGCCCCAAAACATTGCGGAAATCCATGAGCCTCAAAAAACTTTTGGGTGAGATCTTCTACGTCTTCTTCACTCTCGGGAAGTTTTATCATAGCACCAAGTTCTTCAACAATAGTTTTTGAAACTTTTCGAATAATGATTGAGACTGATGCTCTAGATATTCCAAAAGCATTGGCTGTCTTTCTATACCTTCCTTCATCACTGATGTAATATAAAAAAGCAGCAACTTGTGTTTCTACAGAAATTGGCTGCCTCATTTGAGTACATTCTTTTAACAAGAAGGGTCGAAGCATGTTGCAAAGTTCCATGAAGCTATTCTCTGACATCCTCAAGTTCTCTTTCCAATCAGAAGAAGGAACAGAACCGTTCATGAAATTGTTCCACCAAGCTGATGTTCGGCCAGTTTTCATCCAGCAACTACGTGGCTGCCTTTTTTTATTCACTGACTTTGCTCGTTTGTTCTCCATCAAAGAAAGCAATCGTTTATTTGTTTTCAATTGTAATTGTCTGTTTCTCATAATCAAACACATCAGCATATAGTTCAAATTCGTAGAAGTACAAGCAGAAACAAAAATGTAAGAATAATATTGCAATAATTTTTTAAACGAATTCATGCTCTTCTTCTTAAGATTTTTCTTCTCATAGTGATCAGTGTTTCGCTTATAAACACTATTCATACATAATATGATTATCTAAAAATTCCGTTTTCATATGTTTACACAATGAAAAAATATTTGAAAACGAAAAACTGAACGAAAACGGAAAAAACTTTTTCAGATTAGATTCCGTTTTCAAATTTATTCGTTTTCATCAAAATTGTACCTCAAATCGGATAAATTTTCGAAAAACATGTGTAAACGCAATCCGGAAAACTTTCTATTTTTAGTAACATGACTAATGAAAACGGATAAATTAGCATCAGTGTAAACGTAGTATAGTTTTTCGTAATCTATCAGGTAGTTGTTTTCTTCTTTTACGAATACCCAGCTGACTTTTTATGCATCGAGTGTTCTCATTCTCCATTTTATGGACATTCACTAGGTGCTTCTTTAAATCAACTATTCTTTTAGGGCACTTTGGACATGCTGTTGTGTTCCGTTTCCGCTTCGTGCTTTCTTTTCCTTTGCCAGATTTAACTTGCTTCCACTTATTAAAGTACTGAAATCAAACATTTATGTATAAACAAAGTTAACTGGTTCATAATTTTTGCATAGCACATTAAAGCTTGAACTAAATACCTTTGATGCTTCAAGAACATCCTCTTTCCCTATTGCCCCTAATAACTCCTTGAAGTAATTGCCTTTTCCTTAAAAAATTGAATAATATGAAGCATACATTGATCCAAGATCCAAGAAAGACAAAATAAGGTGATTGGTCCTTTAACATGCAGAGGCCTTGGCAAATATTAGTTCTTAAAACTCTGTGTTTGCCATAAAACGCTACTTTTCAAGTCGTTTTATAACAGAATGTATCAATATTAGATATTAAATCTAATTTACAAATTTAAGTAAAGCTCACCAGCCCCTCTACACCAATTTCACTTCCTTTGGTGCCCTTTTCCTCTGTGATAAGTTAATACAACATTAGAAAGTTAACCATGTCATTTAAACGAAAACAACAACAACAACAAAAAAATAAATACAATTTCTGTAATACATTTTTGTCATCTTCCTCCAGAGGAGATGGTCAGCCAAGATGTGTGCAAGTTGCCAGTTTATTCTTTCTTGATAATAATATGACAGTACGTCTAGGGCGGCAAGCTCTCTGTCAAGAGCACATTGTTGTTGTCTGAGACTCTTGAAACTTTTACTTTCTATACCGACCACTTTCCATACTTCTTGATTGTCAATGTTGAATGGTTGAAAGAGAATTATACCGGCACCATAATTGCTGGCATCTAAATAAATGCGGGTCTCCTTGGTGGGATCCAAAGGAGCTATTACCCCTGCATTCTGAAGAATGTTCAGCAAGTTGGTTACTTGTATTTGATCTTCTGGGGTTATGTCATGTGGATTCTTTTTTCGGAGGTTGCGTCTCAGAAATTCGGTTTTGTCTGCATAGTTGGGTATGAAATTTCTGAAGTAATTCAATAAACCAAGAATCGATTGTATTTGTACCTTTGGATTTGTAGAAGGTATATATCTGGAATCTTTGTAAAACTCAAAGATTTCATCCATCCTTTTCTGTAATTGTGTTTGGATGTTATGTTGTAGACTTCGTCCTTCTGTAGTCAATATGAATCCCAAATAGGAGACTTTGATTGCACCAAAGACGCTTTTGTCAGGGTTGATTGGTAATCCGACTGCATGAAGTCCGTTAAGAAGATTCTCTACATGTGTTTTATGTGTTTCCATGTTTTTACTTCCGAGAATTATGTCGTCAGCAAAATTGTATGTGGATTCAGGGATTAAACCATCAGCCTTGAGTTGATCCAATACTTCGGCAACTCTTCGTTGAAATATCCCTGGACTATCAGTCCATCCCTGAGGAAGAACTAGATAGTGGAATACATTAACAGGGGTTGCAAAAGAAGTGTATCTTTGTGAATCCTTGTGTAACGGAATATTATGAAAACCGTCACGCATGTCGAAGGCGGAATATACGTCGCATTCTCCCATTAATTCGTATAGTATAAGTGGACGAGGTAGAGGCCATGCCATTGGTTCGGTACATTTATTGACCTTATCAAAGGCAACAACTAACCTCCACTTCTTGGTACCATCTTTAGCATCAGGTTTGGCGACCATTAGAGCTGAGGAAAGAGGTGGAAATTCGGATTCAACAATATGGCCCTTTTCCATCATGCCATTTGTCTTTGCAATGCATGCCATGAGTTTTTCCTGATTCATAGGGAATGGTTTTATGACAGGAAGCTGACAGTCAGGTTGCATATGCATTACAGCTGGAGTTAATACTGAGGCTGGCATATGCTTATGTTGGAAACGGTCAACTTGTGTGTCTATCCACTCCTTGGTGAAGTACTTGTCATGGTCAGGATGAAGCTCTTCGAGAACCATACCAATGGTTCCTTGAGGTTCTATTTCATTAATGACTTTGTGATTAACGTATGTTAACGGGCAAAAATCCGTGGTAGGTGGAATACAGATATTGTAATCTTCGCATTGTTGCGTAGAGGCAGTGAAAAGTGAGGATATATTTTCTTCAGCATCTTCTTCATCTTCACTGTCTGAGTCTTCACAAAGTTCAGAAATGTCATCATCAATTGACGGGATTAAATGATGTAGATCTGCTACGGCTTGTAAGGAGTAAATCCCTCGAAAATGATCCCCATTGGTCCGGAGTGTGTGTCCTTGATCATTAAGTAACTGCCACTCTCCTGCACGGAATCCTACAGAAAGACTGTATTTCTGTAGCATATCGGCTCCGAATAAAATTCTATCCATTGGATGACTTACCACTACTGCGTCAATTATTAGCAGGGTATCATCAATTTGGATAGGTAATTTAGAGAGACCATTTAACTTGAGTTTCTTTCCATTGGCTGCAATGAGATCTGGAAAATTTTTTGGTATTTTGTGTAAGGTTTGATCTAAAGTTCTAAATAATATTTTATATTCTAATAATATATTCTAATATATTCTAAAGATGATATTCTAAGATTATCTAAGTAATCATATAATTCGCACCACTGTCGATGAGTACTGAGACCAAAGGTCCGTTCTTTACTTGAAGTGTCATACATTAAAACCCAAAAATGTTGGCGGGACAAAATTTCGGATTTTTTTTTGTCCGAATATTAATCCGACCGAAATTTCGAGTTGTCCGAAATTATTTCCTGCCGAAATTTTTCGAAAAATGAATTTTTCTTATTTAACTGATATTTACATTGAGAAATAAATGTGGTCACATTATTCTTTAATTTTCTCGATATTAAATGAAAAAAATAACAACAATAGTTAAAAAAGACTTAAATTTATTAGTTAATCAATACAAATAACATCATCAACATTTTCATCATCAATTACATAATCGATACCACTGTCGTCTTCTGCTTGCTCCACCTCTCTCGTAGATTCAATATACTCCTGGTCAATATTCTCGATTTCAGAGCCTTCTGGAAAATCAGAAGTGTAATTTGTAGATATAATATCTTTCAAGCGTTCCATGTATCTTCTTTTTTCATCGGATATTTTGAACTGGACCATTAATAAAATTTCAAGCCCTCCTTTTGGAATAGGAGACGGGTAGTACTTTTCATCTAGCACTCTACCAACCACTCTACCACCCCTTGACATGAAATAATATACTGCTCTAGAGATCTCTTTGGGCACATGTCCAACTACATCTGCTGTTATTTTACTTTTACATTTCTTTTTCCAAGCAATGGAGAATGGATCAATTTCTAAAGCTGTCTTACAGCTTTCCTTTTCAGCAAATACAACTTCTTCTTTCTTTGGTCGTTTCCACGAATTTTTTCCATAGTAATGCCAGCCCCTACTTGCAATTTTACAGCTTAATGTAGTTTCCATTATTTTTGTTTTCTACTTTTTTTTTATTCTACTGCAAATGCTAGAAAGAAATGTAGCATGCATGCACCTAATTCGATGGTTTCTAATACTGCGCTCCTCCGTAGAACAAACAAGAACGTAAAACGGTTTAACCTAGAGTAAGAAAGAGGGAGAGCTTGTTTATTAAATTCATTTTGTTTCTACGGGTGGCGCACGTACATTTTAATGGGCTCCTCCATGCATATTTTACAAATAACGATAAAATAGCCAATCGGCAAATCTTAGTTTAAAGGTGGAGAGCAGATGAGTTTTTTCTTTCCTTCTTAAACATAACTTCGTTTTGCATTTGGAACATCCTTTGAAGAACTGTGTCTCGTGGTGAAAGGATGTCGTTACTTAAATATTTTCAGAAAGTTCCAGTAGAAGCAGCTAATATTCAGCCAGTTTCTTCCGAAATTACAGCTCGAGAAACTGTAGAGATTTCAAAAGAACTGAAGAAGGTGCAAGAAAAAGGAAAAAAGAGGAAAAAATATTGTACTTGGACACCTCAACAAAGATTAGAAATTGGTGAACATGCTTCGAAAAATGGAAACGCTAGTGCGTTCTGATTGTTGTTATCAAAGTATCCACGTTTAACAAAGCAAACAATTACTGAATTTAAAAAGGCTTACATAGAGAACAAACAAAGAGGTGACGATCTTTCAGATGGGATTGTCATGAAAACGAGGGGCAGGCCGACCTTGCTCCCAGAAACTCTAATGAAAAAGACAGTAGACACTGTCACTGCACTAAGATTAAGGGGAGCCCCTGTAACATCGTCTGTTATTAACGCCGTTGCAAAAGGAATCGTCCAGGCTAACGACAGGTCACTCCTTGCTGAAAATGGAGGTCATCTGTCCTTATCAAATGATTGGGCAAGAAAGGTTTTGTATCGAATGGAGACAATTGGAAGAAAAATGACTCGCCGTATTGCCACCACGGCCAGAGTTCCCGTAGCTCCAGCACTGTTAGCAGAAACAAAGCTTGATTTTCAGCGCAAAATACGTCAATTGCAATCCTGGCATAATATTCCTCACGATCTAATAATCAACTTTGACCAAACCCCTTTGCCTTACGTTGTTACTGGTAACAGCACTTTAAATGAAAAGGGTGCAAAATCTGTGCCATTACAAGGAAAGGGAAAAAAGAAACAAATTACAGGAACGACAGGTGACTTTCTACCAATGCAGCTAATCTATGAAGGCAAAACAAGCCGCTGTCTACCCAAAGATGTAGAATTTCCAGTTGAATTTGACGTGACATTCACTCCAAATCACTGGAGTAATGAGGAAAAAACTAAACAATTGTTGGATAAAGTCATCTTTCCTTATTTGCTGAAGAAGAAGGAAGAACTTGGTCAACCTGAAGACCAAAAATCTATGTTGATATACGATGTTTTTGCTGGGCAAACCACTGACAACATAAAGGAATACATCGAGAGTAATGATTGTGTCATAGTACACGTGCCAAATAACATGACTAATCACTTCCAGCCGTTGGATCTAACTGTGAACGCAATGGAAAAGCATTTTTTGAAGGAGAAATTTGAGTTGTGGTATGCAAATGAAGTGAAGGAACAGAATTTTGTGAAATCGACGTACCCTTAAAGCTATCCATCCTAAAACCTATTCATGCACGTTGGCTTCTCGGTTTGTATGATCACCTCCGAAACAGCAAGGAAGTAATCATTAATGGCTTCCAAAGTGCTGGGATCATAGAGGCTGTGACCCAAGAATTGCCCTGCAAAGATCCATTTGCTGACTTAGATTAGAAAAGTTATAACGTTGTAGTGTCTTTTGTTAAATACATGAAAATATTTTAATGAATTTTTCTGTTTCTGATTTGATATTTTATTGCCATATTACCGTCCTGTTTTTGAAAATTCTATTGTCCAAAAATTTTTCCTCCTTCTATAATCAGTCCGAAATTTTTTCCGCCGAAATTGGAAAAAAGTGTCCGAAAATATTTCTGCCGAAGTTTTTCCGCCGAATATTTTTCTGCCGAAATTTTTGGGTTTTAATGTATGTGGAGACTTGTTAAGTTTATCAGGGATGTTGATTGTAGATCTTTGATGTGGCGTAGCATGGATACTGTTTGTGTTACTAAACTGATTGGATATCAATTTTTGCAAGCATTCATTTTCTTTATGTTGTGTACTTTTACAGAATCCACATTGTTGCTTTTGTTGCATCAAAGTCTTTAATTGTTCAATCATTTGGTCTGTAACACCGTCTCTTCGTACCAAGTTGGTGGTAGCTTTTGTAGCTTGATTTTGTTCGAGTAGAGGACATTTGTTAGCGTAATGTCCCTTCTTTTTGCACTTGTGACATGTCACGTTTGACAAGTCAAGTTTAGCTGGGCGTTGTTTTGCTATGTTAGCAGGTGGATTCACCTGAGCTGGAGGTGTGATAACAACAGGAGTTTGTTCTTGTTCCTTTCTCTTCTTGTTATGTGCATCTTTCAATTCTGGATGTTTTGTCCAACAATGTTGTAGATCATGGAATCCATCCCTTTGGCAAGAAGGACACCAAGTCATACCTTTTCCTTTTTGAATCAGGTTCAGTCTTGATGTTTGGCGGTTTTCTCTTCTCCGTTGTTTCAATTTTCGGCAGAAGTTTTCGGCTTTGTCTGACAACTCCCACTCCATACAGCGAATTCTCCATCAATATTCTCATAAGTGATGGCGAAGTGAAAAAATTATCAAAGAAGATACGACAAAAGCTTCCATTCAGCTTCTCAGTTAGCTGAAGTACAACAGATTCGCCTAGCCCAAATTCGGTTGTCTCTTTTCGCCCAGTGTAAATGTCAAATTCAGAAAGGTAACCAGTTTTTGGAGCACATCTGTACCACATTTTGAAGCCCCATTTGATGGGTTTGTTTTTTATGTGTTGCCGCATGGTGTTCCTGCCTTTAAATTTGATCATGTGCTCATCCACACTTTGAACTGAGTCAGCTTCCATAGCATCAAGAAATCTTTCATTCAGGTAGTCGATCAGCCATCTAATTTTGAATGTTCTGTCATGGTCTGGGTGATCTTTTGGTAGGGCATCATTGTTATTTGAAAAATGGAGGTTACCCAAAATTTCCTTGAATCTTTCTCTCGTCATTACGTTAGCAATGTAGCTCACAGTCATTGAAGGGCTGGTTTCACAATAACTTCTCAGCATGGGCAGTTTTGGTATCCCATAACAAAATTTATACCAATAAATGCTCTCATTTCGTCAATAGATACCTGAAACGTTCTACCTTTTTGGGTAGCATATCTCTCCGATTCTGATACTAGGTGTTGCAAAAATTCGTCGAAATTTAGCAGCTTTTCAAATACTTTTAGAGGGTTGTCCAAAGGATGTATGTCTAACTTCACCTCGCCATCTAATTTGCATTCTTGTTGAGCTTTTATGTACTTTGTAGATTTGGTCCAGTGAATTTCTTTGACGACACGATTCTTACTTTCAGTGGTATTCTTTTTCAAATCAAGATGTGTTTCGTCATTATGTTCATTCTCTTTATCAGACATGTTTATATTGTGAACTTTGGCATGAAGAGGTTCGTTTGTTTCCTGTAACAATGAGTTTTGAGCAGTTTCTTTGTGTCCATTATTTTGACAATATTCTACTTCTTCATCTTCTACAACAAATTCAGTGTCTGAATCCACCATAACATCTGCTAATTCATCCTCGTAATCACTTTCGACAGAGTCCAATAAAGCCCAAACGTTTTCAGGTGTGATGTTGATTGGAATTTTCTGTGGAAGCGGCATGTTTATTGCGTGGCTGATTTTCGAAAGAAAGGCTATAAATCTACGTTAAAATAAAAACATTTGAAAATTCGTAACGAAAGAATGCGGCATTCGAATCTGAAGTTCGAAACATACATCAGAAGCGAATGAAAACACAAATAAAATTCAGAAGCTAATTACTCGGATAATAATCCATATGGTGTATTAGATCAACTTATATAACCTATTAAAACATTACAATTGTAAATAACAGGGTCCCTTGTGACCCCAAATACATGTTTTCTTTTGTGATATAATCTTTTTTTATGAAGAAAACCAGACACCAAGCTCAAAATAACTAAAATTCAAAGCTTTCCTCTTGGGAGAAATAAAAAAATCAAGTTAAAAAACTTCAGAAAAACAGGGTCACACATGACCCATGAAGCATAAAATTGTTCAAAGAAGTGCCTTATCAGTGAATTCGAAAATCACTAGAAACTTATGCTTTGAATTCATACCACTATTACAAAAAGAGCCACTTATAGTTATCACCTTTCTAAAGATAAAATTACCTTTAACGCCATTAGGGTCATCAGTGACCCAGAAAATATCTCGAAAACTAATAGAGATATCAAAAATCAGCCAATAGGAGGTTGTTATATGCTGTAAAAGGAGCTAGTTCCACAAAAATCATGGCATTACCTCTTTCACAGACCTTATGGGCCTGAAAGGGATAAAAATAGGCCAAAATATGAATACTAATTTTGCTAGAAAACATTTCTAAATATTTTGCAAATACTAACCGTGTGTAAGCCTTTCATCCTTATTTTGACAAAATGCGTTATCTTCTTTATGACAACGTGAAGAACAAATTTTACCGGATGCGTAGCATTTACACTGACTTTTGTTACACGGCATCTTCACGCACGAACACGAAATAGGAGGGCTTAGTAACTTTCTGGCTGCTCCTCTTATACTTATGCGAGTATTTTTGTTGCCAGTTTTTACTTCGCCTGGATACCTACTAATCCTTGATGCATTTACTAACTTTGAAATGACACCCACTTCGCTTATCAAATGATATTGGGGTTGAATTCTACAAGAAGTTTTGTGAATTATAACACAAGGGATATTGCGAAGTGTTGCACCTTTCCGATCAGATTTTTTAACGTGGAGAACTACATGGTCACCAATGCTGAAATCTCCAACAGATCTTTTCCTATTTTTTTCTTGCTTTTCTTTCTTGAATTCAGCATTTTGTTTGATATTTTTTAGAGTTTCCTTCCTTATTTTCCTTCACTCACTCTTGTCAAACATTGTACCAACACTTTCAATCTCTCCTGCAATTACTATCTCCTCCCGGCCAACATTCTCATAAACACCTTGAACTTCTAAAAAACACCAACAAAAACACGATAGTGTAAACAGGATTTGTTATGATGGAAACCTAGTGATAGAATAGTTAAAAGAAAAAACCCTACGCTCATCTATATCCATTGCTACTTCCTCCTCATCCATTACTACTTCCTCATCATCAATTTCAAATTCTTCCTCAGTTGGCAGTTGAGATATGGAAAAATTTACTACAGGATTACTTATTTCAAATACATCCAGTAGCATAACGCTGTCAATATTCGCTTTTTGACCAAAAACTACCTCGTAAGGGGATTTCTTTATGCTCCGTACATAAGAAACATTCTTTGCAACTAAAACAAAAGGTGTCACAAAGACATACAAAGAATAGATAAATCTGCTAAGTATATTCAGGGATAATTTTGAGAAAGAGATATTACATTGAAACTGAGGCAGCCATCTAACCCATTCGCACTTTTTTTCTTCAAGGGATCTTGCTGCTATCATCGTTCTTAAGGTGTTATTCCCTTGGTCAACAAGACCTTGCGATTGGCTGTGTCCAGGACTACCTCTTATAAATGTACTTTTTCCAGGCCAAAAAACAGCAACCGCACGTAACACATCGTTCACAAATTCCGTTCCGTTATCGAAATGAATTACATGGGGTAATCCAAAGATGCTGAAAAACTTTTCGCTGCAATTCCTCGCAGTTTCTTCAGCAGACTTTGTGACCATCGGAAAAAAAATTCGGAATTTAGAAAAGTGGTCAACAATGTGACCAATAAACTTAAACTCCCCGTCTTGTTGATTCTGCATGTCAATAAGGTCAATCTAAAATATGGATTGATTGATTAACAAAAAGCAAATCCAAATTCTATAATGGGCTCACCAAAGGTACAAGTAGACATGCCCCAATATCAATTAAGAGAGGGAGGAATCGAACCTCCATTGCCATTTATCTATATCATGCTTTAAGCAGCATATAATGGAGTTCTACCATTAAACTACTCTCTTTAGTTATTGTTAATAAACATTTAAAATCTATCTTCAGGTTCTTAGAAGCTTATTTATGCAAAGCAATATGCAAGATACCTGAAAGTTTCTGCAAGCAGCTACTTGGTAAAGAATGGAAACCAGTGATAGTCAGAGACAAACCTTTCTTGTATGAAAACATAGTCACAAGAAAAAAGATAGTCTGGAAATTCGACCCGATTCGGGCCGTCTGTATCTTTATCATGAATTTCGTTTCAAATTCGTTCCCAACCTACTTTTGAGTGCATAGCGCGAAAGTTTAAAAAACATTTTTAAGGGGAATCAGTGGGGAAATGTAAACATGCCTGGTGCTAATTGTGCTATTTTTGGCTGTGCAACTTCCAGAAAGTGTAAAGGAATATCCCTTTTTCGTGTACCGACTGGAGATGACGAATATAGTTCACAATGGAGAGAAAAAATTGTGAATATCATTATCAAAGATCGTGTTGTTGATAACAGCTTGAAGAATCAGATTGAAAAAAGAAGTTTATATACTTGCGAGCTGCATCATCTCGAAGAGCATTTAATTCGAAACGAGACTAAAACAACGAGAGTACCTGGTGTCTTACCCACCATAAATTTACCTGTAAAATCCATCCCTAGCTCATCATTTCCACAGAGACCGACTGCAAGTATACAGAAAAGGGAAGCATGTACACCTCCTGTATCACAAGTAGATTCAAGTTACTACAAATCCTTCTCTGATTTCAAAACAAGGATATATTTACTAAAGCTGGCTCCTGGGTGGGCTGTAGATAATAAATCTGATAATTTAGTGAAGATATGTTTTTTGGAAAATGAATATACCATTCCAAAATTTGAAATATATGTGGACAAAGATCTGAGCTACAAAATAAGAGTCTACAACTGGTTATTGTCACAAGATCATTCCCAGATGAAATTATATGGTGCCTCAATAAAAAAAAATTTCTTTGCAAATCCTCATATCTGCAATTTCAAAATTTGGAATATGTGAAGGGGTGACAACTCATAAATCAGAATCCCTGTTACGACATCTTGTGCCAAAAGTTTTTGTTGAATCATCCACATTACCACTGTTACAGTCAGAGTATTTGAGACCTCAGAAATGTCATGTTCTTTGTGAATCACACAAATGCCAAATATGTTTAACTAATGAAAAACAACATGAAAGATCAATAATTCCTGCAAAGGCAAAGGCTCCAGTTTCTCTTACATCACCAGAACGTATCAAATTAATATTGCAACATCAAAGATTAAAAAATAAAGAACTTGAAGTTAGAATTAAAACATTGCAAAATGACACATGTCATCCATTTCGGTTAACAAAAATTTGAGTGAAGATTTGGTAACTATCATGTCGAATGCTGATCGTAGCAAAGTTACACCATTTATGAAATTCTTCTGGGAAGAACAACAGAAATATAACTCTATAGCTGGAGTAAATTCATGAATAACAAAATAGGAAAGGCGAATTTAACTTAAAAATAAGTTTTCATTCTTTTGTGAAAAAGGAAAGTAATCTGAAATGACGAGAACAGTTTTTGATATTACACTTACGAATACATTTATCATATTTTGTAGTACATTCTCCCTGAGTAGTTCATATTGATGTAAAATAACAGAAAATATTCCCAATGCGGTTTGCAAACAAACAATCTCTAATCTTTCAATTGCCTTACAACAAAGAACGTACTATCAAAAAGAAGTCACTATGAATAGCAGCCAAAATATAAAATACAGTAATATGCACATCGAGAAATATCAAACAGCATACACTTTGTGGTTAATTAAAAAGATTTTGAAGGCTTGAAAACATGTCAAGAATGCAACTATTAGCGCACATTTTAATACGAAGCTAAAATTACGCAAAGAAGTAAGTGTCACTTACTTGGAAATGGACGAGGCTCTGTCCTCCTTACGAATCCACCAAATCTTGTCATAAACATCTGATGTAGGACTGGTGTCCCTTTAAAATTTAAAAATAATTACTATTTAATTTTAATATTGCATAGATATCTAGAAGGATCTTGTGCAATCTGTACTAGCAATGTATGCACAATTGAATCTTATGATGTTAACCACAACTGTTATACATAAAGTCGGGGCTCACTCCCTGTTTGTGCTGACATAAGCAGTAAGATTTTTCAAGCGACCAGTTGAAATTCAATGTCCCAAGATCAACTTATAAAAAATGTTAAAAAAGGTAAATTCCCTTAATTTGGTGTCTCCATAAAATTTTCACTGCAATAAATTTTTGTAACAGTTTGGATACAACATAACAAAACTTTCAAGCAAAGCAAATCGTAGCCAGGTCTTCATACAAGAGTTCCAACCACAGCTTCTTAAGCCATCAAAAATTCTTGTTGTAACGTCAGCTTTCTTGTACGACCTAGCTTCAAGTATAGCACATCAAATTTCAAAGAATCGACATCAGATTCAGGTTATGCCAATATTGTTTCCACTCTGTACTCATTTAAGCAACTAGTTAAAAAATTTGACACCAAGGAATGTCTCAAAACTTTTCATGTTTCAATGCTGGTGAAAAAGCGTTCATCTCACTTTGCTTTGAAATTTCGTCAAGAAATATCATTAACATGCAACAGTCTCATTTTCATTTGTTATTATGTCATCCTCATCTGGAGTATCCTCATCCAGGGTGGCCAGCAAAATTTGCCAATGAAATTCCAGGTCATTTCCAGGTTTTTGGGCCATTTTTTGTTGTTTTTCAAGTTTTTTTCCCAAATTTTCAAGGTCCTATTTCCTAAGTTTGCAAATGTGTAAATGATTTCATCAAGCAAAAAGAACATACTGATGTGGCAGTAATAGGAAAGTAGTCTGCACAAACATCTTCAAGGACAAATAATATATGCAGCAAGTAACACCCCTAACAATAACAACCTATTAAATGTAAAGTGTCAAAAAGCCTTACAAACAGTAACTAAAATTGTATTTTTTTCTAGCACATACTGGGTAACAAAACAAGGCGAAAAACATCTTTAAATGAATGTGACTATGAAAAAAAAATCCAATCCAAACTAAGTCCAAACAAAATATACCACACAGCAAATTTCTCATTTCTTATCAAGAATTTGATTTCTTGATTTAAGATATTTTCGTACTGAAAAATTTCATATTTCTTATCAAGAAAAAAGAAACTCAAATCAAGAATTTGACTTCTTGATTTAATATTGTTGTACTGAAAAAATTGTCAAGACAAAGAGTTTATATATCAAGATCACCAGATAATTCACTTTTGTATTCTGATTCAGAAAAAAGCATCTTAAACTAAGAACATGAAGTTCAAACTGGACAGTATACAAATTTGTGTCTTCATTTCTACTACTTTTAGTGTACAAACTTTCGCGATTTTTGGCCTTTTTCGCGAAAGTTTATTCTACACTAAGCAATTCGCGAAAGTTTACGCTCCCGAAGAAAAGTTTTGTGTGTAATTCGCGAAAGTTTATGCCCAAAATTTCGCTAGTTTTGAATCTCGCGAAACTTTCTGCTCACAAAAGTTTCTACACTTAAAGTAGAACAAATACGTATATACAAAGATTTTACAATATATATTAGCGACAGAAATTTTTACACCTCAAATTAGATTTTTAGAACACCTTGCGAAATAGCAAAGTATTATATTTAACACGTCTCACAGAAACCACATCTTCAGCTAAAAATAGTGTTGCTTAGAAGAAGAGTATAAGTTGTAAAGTGTTTTCAAAGATAAAAGAATAAAATGTCATATGTGGATGTAAATTCACTCAAAAAAATGCTGTTGCATTTTGTGAAATATGCCAGAAAATCTATATGAATATGCCAAATTCGCAATGCAAAACACAGAGCCCCAATATCTACATTATAATCATAATGTTTTAAAAAGCGGATTTCTAAGTCATCTATGTCATACTTCACAGGTATATACATATTATCTTCGCTATCCATTTTCACATGGAAAACATTAAAGTCCACAAGATGTTCATACCGACAAAAAATTTTCTTCTGGAACACAGTGTTCAACTAAATATGCCTGGTATGTGGATTCGAAATAAATGGTATTGTACAATGATAATTCAAAATAAACAATGTCCTCTATCAGCCAGATTTCTTTGATGGAACCAAAGACAGGCAAAGGAGGGTCATTAAATACTGAAGCTGCTACAATGCCTTTTCTGCAATACTTCGTGCCATGTAGTGCAATCCAGCTGGTTCTGAATATTTTCTTCAATGAAAAATTAAAATCGATCCCAAATTTTCTAAATTGATCACATAAAGCAGCATATCTTTCCATAGTAATATTGCGTGTGACACCAACATTTCGTTCCGTTGCAAACAGTGGATGAGTATTTGGGTTTTCATTGTCATCACCAAAGTTCACACACTCAAGAAATTGGTGCCTTTTTGCCAGAGACAATGTTAAGTTTTTGAAATTCTGCTTTTGTGCCAGTACCTTAAAATAATTGTGGGCTGCTTCAAAACTAAAACAGGATGACCTCACTAATGGTCCAACAGCTTTAATTAAGGATGGGATATGAATCATGTAGTGTTGCTTTGGTAAGATATTTTTATCTGGAAAAAGTTGTTTGAATTTTGCCAAGTGTTCTGCTATCAGTTGCTTTAAATGCTAGATTGTGCTTATTTTTATTACTGGACTAAATATAATTTGAACAATTTGCACCAGCTCAGTTAGAAACAGATAGTGCTCCTCACTTGCGTCAATCAAATGAGCAATGTAAAATGGTAATAATCTGAGAAACAGTCTGGCTTGTGATGCATCATACTTTAATTTGTATCTTTCTGTCCCCAAAAATATGGTATGTCTCAAAGGTCCAGGTTTGTCGCTCACCTCAGTATAACCATAATTATGATTTACAATTGCAGCATTTATCTGTTCTAGAGAGAAAACTCCATTTTGTATGTAATATAAAATTACCATCCTAGCTTCGTACTGTAAAACACCCTCCAAAATTGTGTGCATAATGTCTTGCGGCAACTGTTTAGTGACATCAAATCCTGGAAGATCACAGAGAATGCTTCTCCTATTGATTCCATATGTTGTCTGCAAATTGTTCTTAACATTATCATTTGGTGCTTCTTCAATCTCTGTACATTCCATATCATATGATTCACTGGAACGCAACGTAAACAATTCTTCCTCAAACTTATTCTGCATATCATCAAAATCACAGTAACAAGTACGACACTTCTGAAATGCAACACCAACTCCTTCTTTAAATCCTCCCCATAAATGTTGTCCAAGTGTATCTCCTGCACAGATAACAACTTTACCAAAAACTTCTGTAGCATTAGATCCAAGCATTACACCATTATAAAGTTGCTTAAGATCAACTATAATAGGACATAAAATTCTTTCAATTCCATACTTATGTACTAATTTCGAGTTTGCTATCGCAAGCAGTCGAACAGCACAGTGCTTTGAACGAAACTTTGGTGGTAGATTTGCTATAGTATAATAATACATATCGAGTTTGTGAACACCAGCATTGCTTCCGAGAGGATTACAAACCTCTACTTCATCATGATAAATCACCAACATTAAGGCTTTTTTATGATCGTGAAAGAAATGATCAGTTTTATACAAAGTCCCATCGCATATGTCATAAAAAAACGTTGTCTTCAGTGGAGGATGGCTGCTTTAACATAAGAGACTTGATTCTAACATTGCTCAATAACTGTTGGATGCTTTCTATAATAGGAATGTAGATAAAAGTTTCTTCTTTTTGACATATTTGCATTTTGTTTCCCTTCTTTTTCCGTATCAATATCTCCCCAAGAGGTATCTCCTAGATAAATAGAAATAAACAAACAAATTATTAAATTGATGATGGAATAAATGTTACATTGTTTAGAGGTAGTCCCTGAAAAGTGCCTCCAGAATAATGGAGTAAGAGTACCTTAAGGGAATAACATTTTGCGAGAATTTAATTTCTTGAGAATTAAATTTAGCGACTTCGGGAATGGAAGTATAACGTTTTAATGAATTTGCAAGAATTTAATTTCGCAAAAAGGTGAAAATCGAAAATTTTGCGAGAACTAATTTTCGCGAATGGGAAACATCAAATTGTTATAATTATTGTAATTAGTTATATGAAAATTAAGCTCAAGAAATTTATAAAACATACACATTTACCTCGTTTTATTTCTAAAATATATTTTCGAAACTTATCAGCCCATTAACAACAGCTGTAATTCTAATCCGCCATTTAGGGCTGGCGTAAAAAAGTTCAATAAGGTATTTAGAGCCTGTCAAATAATATTGAAGTTTTAAATCCTATTGAAAATATTCGTATTTCAAGAGAATTAAATTTCGCGAATTTTCAAACAAGTAAATGAAGGATTTCGCGAATTCGGGAAAAATTCGCGAAAAATTTTTTTCCCTTAAGTTAAATTAATTGATTCACAGAAATTTATATCCATGTCACTATTGCACAATCTGGAATACATTCTCAACAATTGCTACAACATTTCATGTAACAGTGGTCTCAAGCAATGTTCTCTATCAGTGGAAAAGTTTGATATAAATGCAAAAATTGTTTTGTAAATCATTACCTGATATTGAACGTAGTTAAAGTTGTTTTTAATATAAATTGTCTGCAATGGCTCAGTTTCGAGACCCAAGAATGGTTGTGCTCTATTGTCAAATACTTGAGAAATGACGTTACTGTGGTCTGTAGTGCAAGTTACGTTACTGTGGTCTGTAGTGCAAGTTTTCAAGGAATGCTCCAAATGTTTTTTGATTGCCAAAACAACTTGATCAGTAAAGAATATTGTACTCTGGATAATGGAATCCATGGCAACCTAGCAGAAAAAGTTTAAAAAATCAATTTTACCTTAAACATTCACATTTCTAATATATGTTTGGGAATATTTTTTAACCTGTGATATCTTGTTTCTTTCCTTGACTTTTAAAATGAAAGTAGCAGCACTCTTTTTAAGATCAACATCCATAATCTAAAACAAAAATTGCAACTCCAATGAATTCTGGTGAAAAAAATTACTTGTTCTTAAAAGATTTTGTTTGCCATCAGCCAACTGATTGCGATTATTATAGACTCACTTGTAGTTCACTCCCATAACTGAATAAAACCAATTACCTGCTGATCAATATTCTGTTCTTCACCTTCATCATCGTAATCATTATTCTCATCATCAGAATCTTCTTCTTCAAGTTCTTCTGCTTCTTCTTCTTGGATAGTGTTATCATTCCCATTGTGATTTTGCAATTCCTGCTCGCTATCTTGTGTATCATTATTCAAACCTTCTGTGGGATCCTTACTTCCTAAATGTTCATCTGGACTTATATGTTTGTTGGCGTCGGTCACCGCTTCTGCTTTTGCTGTATAAACGTCACGGTGGTGCTTTAAAACATGTTTGTACAAAGAGTTGTACTTGGTAAAAGTAGCCGGACATCCGTTCACGTTACATGTAACTTTAAAATTTAGTTCTTGGCTGTGAACAGAATAAATGTGGTTCAATAAGACTCGAAGGCTTAAACAATGAAATAATTCACATGTCGAGCATTTGAACACCGCCATTATTGTGATGATTACAAATATGACTAATAGTTACAGCTGCAGTTTTTAAAGTAAAAGGGATATCGTGTCATTAAAAAGGTAGGGTTTCTTGCCCCACATTGTGCAAATTTTGACATTTGAATTTCAAAATATTTACTAAAGCAAAAATATGTTGATAAAGCATCAAATGAAGCAATATTTTTATCAGGTTATTAAAAAATATTTGTTATTTATGTCTTTGTTTAAGGCGGGAAATGCACAAACATTTTATTGGCTGACTGATTTTCCCCACTTTTTCGGCGGCGTATTCTTCTCTGTTCGTTGTTCATGCGCTCAATCCCACATTAAATAATGGATTTGCAGATAGTTGGTATCCTTGACAAAATTAAAGAAATACACAAAAGTGCTGCTGACGTTTCTTTAGGTAAGTAATGCTTTCGTTTCCAGTTGGATCCTGTTTTTCCTGAAAAAAAATATCCTTCATAAATTAAAACTTAAAGGTAGCTTCCAGTAATAAACTGTACTATATAGATTGGGGTCACTCAAATTTGAGTAGGATATGGTAAAAAAATCCTTAGTCTCCTATCTGACTTTATGCAAAATCAAATATTTTGTTTCAGGTATTGGTATCACTGATGATACCGATTTTCAAGACTTAACGTATGATGTAATAAAAGATCTTCTACCTGGAAGTACGAAGGAACAATTTCTAACAAGATCCAAAGTTTGGAAAGTAATTTCAAAAAACGTTGAGGTTAGCATATTTTTGAATATTTGGTGCACATTGCATTTTCATTAACTCGCAGACTCAACTGGTACTGTTTGTTGGGAACAGAACATGCATTGTCTTGGAATTTTTCTTATGAACTCAATGACACAAATTTTGCACAAATTGCCTCCCATATTGCAAATAAGCCTTTATTTCATATAGCCTACCAAACCACGTAAAGATGAAGAGAGTGATCCAGAATCATCTGCTTCTAGTCATCTTTCAAATGCTGTATGTATTATTTGTTTTGGCAATAATGTATATTAAAAAATGTTACTTAAAATGAAATTTCAGATAATTTTAGAGTGTAAATATCTTTATTTTGTTTGCAGTCAACTGTGCTTTACCTCTCTGGTGAGGATGTTCCAAATGTAAGAGCTTCCTCACCTATCTTCAATAAATCTGAAGTTCGGTAAGAATTTTTATTAACACATTCAATTGTTGGAACATTTAAAGAGGATTTAATACATTTTATTGTTGCAATTGATAACATAACACTTTTAACAAGTTTTCCTTTTTAATCATCGTTGTCGATAAAAGTTTCAATTCAATTTTCTAGGTGTTATTTTGATTAATTTTGTAAATTATTTTTTTTGAGTTACTTACTTTAGGACTGAAGGCAAATCCCACAAAAAGTCTTTACATTTTAAGGAGGTACGAAAGGAATCTTAAATGTTTTTGTTTTTTGATTTTACAAAATTTGCTCTGGCTTAAACTTTCCATATACATTTGTCTCTAAAATTCCTTTTAGCCTCAAACATCACAATTAAGAGGACCCTCCTATATTATGTACACTGACGAGGCATTTTTGGCAGCTGAAAAAGCTGGCCATGTGCCAGCTGAACTGTATCATCGTCTCATTCGTGGAACAATTCATTGCATGACTTCAGTTTTATGCACAGAACCATTTAATAGATATCCGAATTTAGCAGAGCTGGAACACATGACTAAGTCCATAGAAGATGCACATCCAATCCTAAAAGATCCAGAAACTGGACATGTAAGTTCAGCTATTTGTACTTCATACTGTAAAATTTAATCCGTTCAAAACGGCAGGTATATATTATTTACGTTTAAATTTTGACCTAACTTTTTTTTTGCTATTCACTTTTTTCAGGGTAAATTATTCAAGCAGCTGAAAAACAGACTGAAAAACACTAAACCAGTCAAAAATATTCAAGGAAAATGCATTGCCAAGCAAAAGAAAAGAAAAGCATTAGATTACTTAACTGAGGTACATTTGAAATTCTGTTTGTGTCATGCAATGCTGTGCTGTTCCTGAATAATTGTTCTGTGCTGATTATAATTGTCAAATGTTTAGTGTACTATGAACAAACAATCTAATGAAATTGATGAAACTGGCTCTACAACTTCGGAATCTACATCAGAATTTACAGAAGATGTAGCAGATGAAGTAAATATTGTACAGCCTGAAAATGGTGAGATGTATATATTTCATCGACTCAGCTGAGATGCAATGAATAGATAAAATCTCATTTGCTCCAGTTTTCAATTCAATGATTTTGCAAGTTTCTTATTTTGTGGTATTATGCAATCATCATTTATGTCATTTATGTCATATATATATATATAACTTTTGGTTGTGAAAGCCAGGGTAGGACACAAATATATATTTCTGTTTAGACCTTTCTCAGTCAATAATGGAAAGACATTACTCATACTTATATAAAGAATGTAGGAAGAAAAATCCCTCACCAGAAGTCATAACCATATACTTAGACAAGGAATTCAGGAATCGACGCTCTTGGATTAAGTCTTTAAGTGGGCCAGATCGCTGTTCCCAGATAATGACAAAGTACCCGTGCTTCAAAGAACATGTGCAGGTATTTATATTATTATTCTTAACTAATGACCTGAGGTTGATTGATTTTCGCAAAGTCAAATAATGCAGACTTTTTGCGAAAATTTGCAAAAAAGTAATCTTCGTAAATACTAATCAACTTAAGGTTATTAGTTGAATTATGGATAAGAACCTGACCATATGAATATGTGGAGCACTACCAACACATTCTAGGGTGCTTCTCCTACATTGGTTATAGCTAATCCATTTCTGTGTGTATATTTGTTTATTTCATCCCTATTTATTTTTCCATCTGTGTTGCAGATACTTGAAGAGGTTAGGCGAATTTTAGCAGCTCCTGTTAAGACTGATGAAACGTACTTGAATGCGTCAACAGAATTGTTTTAAAGCGGAATTGGATACCATTATTTACTTTGGCATTTCTCACAAGAAGCTGCCTTCACTTTGTAAGTGTAGTACGTTCACCTTAAAAAGGTTTTTAAAGACTAAACATAAACTTCTCAATATTATGTTACTGTAAACGTGGAATTACCTTTTCTGGCTTATTAATTGCTTTCAGAATAAGGCAAGTTTGAAGATGTGGTAGTAGGAACAATGTTTTCTATATAATAGGGCTACAAAATTTATGCCAAGGTGCACTCTGTTTTTAGTTAACAAAGTGGTTTATCTCATCAAGAGCATGCATCATATATTTCTCAACAAGATTAACAAGAAAAAGGTGCCAGAACTGTTGGTGGAAATCAATGTGAGTCATCATTTTTTGAGCTTTTAAGCTATCTACATTTGGTTCATTCTCTCCTAATACGTTAATCCCCTATTAAAAAAAAGATTTTGGTGTGGTGTTATTCCAGGGCATTGCTTATTTACAAAACAAAATTTTTGAAAGATGATTTTTTTGTATACCATTTGCTTCTATACAATATCAAAATATCAATATCCTCCTCTTTTTTATAAAAATTAAACAGGTAGCAGTGATAGTAAGCTCCATCGACATCTGATTTGGAGCATTTGTGGTTGTGGCAATGTTCTGTTACTCTTGTATGGTTAAGAAATTATCCATGATATTTTAGGCCCAAGAAGATCCTAACAAGGTTGGGAAAAATGCTCCTTTTCCAACAATGCTCATTGCGGGAGAAGAGGTTATTATAGTGTGTAACGGCACTATAATAACAAGATTTGTTAAAGAAGAAATCGTTGAGGCTTTCGTCACCTACGTAGGTGTCTACTATCTACTGGATATCGATTATCCAAGTTCACATGAGCTGCCGCTAACTATTATGCAGTACATTGTGTTTAAAGATAAATCAACACCTCCGGACTTGGTGAGGTTGTTAGATAGTGTGTGGAAAGAATATATTTTATTTAAAGGCCCAAATAACTTTTGATTATTTTTATCCAGTTTTTTAAATGCATGTTTTTAGCAAATTGGCCATGCTCCTATCCATAAATTAGTAATTCATCTATCGTAGCAGCCTTCACCTCGTTTTCAAGTTGAATAATGGTGACGTTTGTATCATTCACTAAAGGTGATGATACCTTATTTATGAAGTTCTTTTATTATCACGGATTACGTAATAATTACGTATGCTGTTCGATGAATAATTTATGGATAGGTCTAATGGATTTCCCACTTTAGTTGACAATCATTGAAACCCAAAAATACTCCATATAGTTTTTTTGTCGTTACACGATCACTCTCCCCTACATCTTAACCAAATAACACAAATGACGGATGATTATTTGTACACATGCAAGCGTCTTATTTAATTTACACGATATTATTGTGTTTAAAACGTTATATGGCATCTTGTGTTTTTGTATTGTTTTTATTGTGGAGATTTTTTACTGCACTACTCTAGACTCCCAAATAGTTGTCCCCACCCTATTGTTAATTTTTTGAAAATTTTCCACCCAGGACTACCCATAAAAGAGTTGATATGTTCAGACAACCAAATCTACTGTGTTTCTTTTATATTATTTCCGTTTTTACGAAATACTGTTAGTTGTATTTTCTTCTTTTCCAATTTACATAGTATGAACATAGGGACATAGTTATATTTTATTCATTCTTTATTTGCGTTTATAAACGAAAGTATATTAGAAGTTACCAAAGGGGGCTGTAGTTTAAAAAAAAGAAAAAACTTGTTTATTTTAAGAATATATTGTCTTGTTTTTAGAAAATAAATTCTTTTTGAGAAATTTACTTCTCACTTAGAAAAAAATATCTTCAAGCATATTTTTTCTTATTTCTACTCTTTTTTTTCTTGAAATAAGAATTGAAACATTTGCTGTGCATATTACAGCATAGTAAACAGTAATAAGAGGTAACTTGTCAAAAACACAACTAAAAACCTTTAAGCTTTATTGAAATCAAAACAAAAGTCTGAAATGAAAAAAATTATTAGACATGAGACAGTCAAACTCGCTCAGTCAATTTCAAGGTTTTCAAGGTCCCTGTTTGCATCGAACCTTTTTCTTTTGTTTCTTTGGCATACCATTAACATTTTGAGATATATTTCAAAACAAGGTTGGATACATCTTGAAAATGATTTGGGTAAACAAGGTAAAAGTCCGTTATGCACCCTGTACAAGATGGTGTTGGGGCTATTTGAAAGTTGTTCATATACATGCGAAAGTTGAATTTCATTATTCACTTACGTTTAAGGCAATCATCTGTAAAGTTAGTAGTTTCCTTCTCCAACTTTCCTAAAACATAAACAAATTCATAATTCATAATCCGGTGAATTGGTGTCAGTTTGAAATAATGTGGTGAAGTTTAGTTTCTAGATGATTGTGGTGTTTGATGGCCTTTGAAGCATCAGCAGAGATTGGTATACAAGTAACCAGCAAAATTAATTCCCAGGATACAAGGATAATAGATAATAATGTGGTATAATCCTTTTATTCCTTTAAAAAGACATACTTTTCAAACATTGTTGTTGCTGGTCCTCTATCAATCCTGATAAAAAATAAAAAAAATTGAATTAAATTTTCCGAATTAAATGGAACTTATATGGATTGAGTACAGAGTCAAAAAAAATATAAAAGAGGAAACGAAGAAAAGGAAAGTAGTAAAAAGAAGAAAGACAAAGAAGACAGGTCATGATTTGTCACTAATTTCCACTTTCATGATTTAATAGCTGCTGATAAAAGTCTGTTATGCACCCCATACAAGATGATGTTGAGGCTATTTGAAAATTGATCATATGCGAAAGTAAACTTTCATTATTCACTTACGTTTACAGCAATCATCTGTGAAGCTAGCAGTTTCCTTCTCCAATTTTCCTAAAACATAAACAAATTAAAAATAATATGCTAATAATTCTCAAGTGATCATCCAGGATATAAGGATAATAGATAATATATGGCTTGATCTGTTTATTCCTTAAAAAAGACATACCTTTTAAACATTCCTGTTGCTGGTCCTCTATCAATCCTGATAAAAGATAAACGAATTTGAATTAACTTCCAGATTGAATAGAGATTATATATAGATTGAGTACTGAGTATCTAGATTGTCCATTTGGAGGAAAATTCAACAACCAAAACATTTCAAATTCAATAATTCGATGTAACACTCCATTTCATTTCTATCATTTACTACTTTTATATTCAAACAACGATAGCAAGATTCCATGACAAAGATTTAATCTTATGCCAGCTCAATGATTAGCCCTGAAAAAGTTACAAGCTTTAGCACAGAGATGTCAAACAACAAAAATTTTAGCTAGGTGTCAAACCTATTGGAACTTTAATAACAATAGTTTATCGGTTGGATGTCTGCCATGTGATCATCTATTAAACATTTTAAAAATGGAAGTGACGGAACGCGCTTACTTTTATAAAAGTTTCTGTGATGTATAATAAGCCTTTCGTATTCACAGAGTGAAAAGGTTTTAGTTTATTGTATATAGCGATTCGATCACTTAACCGGTTTTATTGCTAAAAAATGAAGAATGTGAGAAGTTGAGGAGGGTATCCTTTACTAGAATTAAATGAATATAAATGTTTATTAGATATAAGTATCATTTTGTACTGTAAAGACGAAAATCATGGTAATTTATTTATTTTATTTATTTATAATATTTATACAGGATAACCTATTCAGTATCACTAAAGCAGAATACACCTTAAGAAAATAAACAGAAGCATCTTGATTTTATTTAAAGGAGAATTAACGTCAAAATTATGTAATGCTTTTTTTTAAATAAATTGATTTTAAATTGTAGAAGGCGACTTTTTACAAAGTTTCATTCATTTTACACAATTCTTTCGTTAGTTATTTAAGTTTTAAGTTTAAACAAAACTCAAAAATATGACGTCACAGTTGCACGTGAACATCAGCTGTAGTTTTTACAAATCACGTAGCGAAACTTCGTAGTTATAAATAATAGAGAATTGTGTTATAGTAGAAAAAAGTTTTCGTATATATAGTATATTAGTTTATGGTAGTTTATTTATAAGTATTTACTGAAAATGCCTGGATGTAAAGCTTTTGGATGTGCTAACACAAGTGGAAGGACAGTTCGTGATGAGAGAATATCTTATTTTCGTTTTACTGATCCTGTCAAAGAAAAACAGAGAGCTGAAAGATGGCTTAACAATATCGGTACTGGGTTTACTGTGAAAAATTTTCGATTTGGAAAAGATAAAGTAGTTTGCAGCGATCACTTTCATGAAAACTGTTTCGAAGTTGATAATATGGCAAACATGCTAGGTTATATGCCGAAGAAAAGAACATTGAAAGCTGGTGCGGTACCAACAATTTTCAAACATAAAGTATTCAATATGATAAATATGAATGGAGAAACTGTGAGTTCTAAAAAACCTAGCTCTTTCAAGAGGATCCAACAAAGTGATCAAAAAGAAGTAAAGTGTTTTTAAAATTTAATTTCTGTAAATGCTCTCTTTGTGCATTTTTCCAACACAAGGCATGGTTTACTCTAGTATTTTTCAATTTTCCTAAAGAATCTTTTAAGAAAATAACAAAAAAGATCTGGTAATGTGTTCAGAGACTTGCTTACTCTAAACAGATGTTCTTTGCGATTTTTCTTCTTATCTGACCTGGTTTCTTTTATTTTGAAAATTTCTAAAAGTATTATTTAGGTTATCAAGAAATTGTTGCGTAATGAAACTTCTGAGATTAATGGTCCAACTAGTGCACGCACAGAGAATGAAAAGGAGAAAACCAATGTGAGTTGCTAAAAGTATCTAAGAAACAATTCGATTTTTTCTTAGAAGGAAATACAAATCGTTGGAACAATATTAATTCATTATAGTAATCTTTTATGATATTGACTCAAATTGTGAATAAGTGTTTCTGAATCGTCTGTTTGTTTAAGGCGTGCAACGCGTCTGGTTTTACAAGAGAAGCAGTTGATTTTGGTTTGGAATTTGCCGAGGAAGATCAATTAATGGACATATTCAATATATCGACATCTACTGCGATTGAAAATGAAAACGATGACCCAATTTTCCTTCCTGTCAATACAACCGAAGAGCAAGAAGAAGTGTCAGAAACGGAAGAAGTATTTGATCCAATCAGTGAAAGAAAATTTGTAATCTGTGAAAGTCAGTTGAACATATTACTTGCAAAATTAAATTGCCCTGAATGTGCTGAGGACTCTGCAGAAATGAAAAAAACTGTCCAAGGAACTAATATTTCGGTCAAAATGCGTTGTGCAAATGGTCACGTGATTTTGGATTGGTCTAGTCAACCAAAAATTGGAAAGTTTAATTCATTCAATTTGCTCATCTGTTCATCTATTGTGTTTGCAGGTAATATGAAATAGCATTCAATGCAATCAAAAATTGACTACATAATTTTGTACAGATTTCTGTGTATTCTTAGGTGAAACCTATGAAAGTATTAGGAAACCAATGGCATTTGCGGGGTTGGAGTTTGTAAACCAAAACACATTCTATAAGGTCCAGCGAAATCTCCTACTTCCTGCTATAAATACCGTCTATGAGAAATCAGTTGCTATTGCACGTGAAGAGTCAGGAACAGTCGACACCGCTTTGATAGGTGATGGTAGGTTTGATTCGCCAGGAAAATGTGCAAAGTATTGTACTTATTCATTTCAGTCGCCCACTACGAATAAAATCGTTGCCACGGCTACTCTTCAAACAAGCAAAGGTAAGGGTTCGGCGTCACTGGAACTGTCGGGATTTCAGAAGTGCTTAGAACAACTCGAAAATGATCACTACCCAATAACAACTATTGCTACAGATCGAAACAAATCAATAGCGAAATGGTTACGCTTAAATCGAGAAGTAATAAAGCATTGTTACGACCCTTGGCATTTTGCAAAAAATATAAAAAGTAAATTACGTCCTCTGGCTAAAAAGAAAGGTTGCAAGATAATCGGTGAATGGATCAAACCTGTTGGAAACCATCTCTTTTTCTGCGCTCACAACTGTAACAATGATCCGGAAAAGCTCGTTGAAATGTGGAAGTCTTTACTTCATCATATTTCAAATCGCCATCGATTTTCAAAGGAGTACAAAAAGTACCCCTACTGTAAACACAAAACCTACACGAAAAAAGAGAGGCAAAGAAAGAAGTGGATTAACAAAGATTCTCCAGCCTACAATCAAATTAAGAAAGTCATCCTTGATAAAAGGAATCTAAACGACATGTCAAAACTAGCAGATCCCTACCATACTGGAAACATTGAAGTTTTCCATTCAGTGCTGAATATGTACGCAAGTAAACGAAAAGAATTTGATCTGAAGGTGATGGATGCACGAGTCAAAGTAGCGGCTATTGACTTTAACATCAATGGAAATCGACATCAAGATGTCGTACGTAAGGAAAGGAAGGGAAGTGGGAAGATCGGAGAGAAAAAATGGAAATTTCAGATCGCAAAGCAATCGAAAGAATGGGTCGCTAAGGAAGTCAAAGTGCCCAAAACATATTCATTCGTGACTGAACTTTTGAATGAAGTTGTAAAATTGAAAGAATCAGGGACATCAGTTGACACTCCATCCTCAGAAATCTTTTCCAATCTCAAAAGTCCAAAGAATATAGCAGCCACGGAAAGGCCAGAAATCGGGGAAATTCTTGAGAGAAAGGAAAAATACAGTAGATTCGCCAATAAATAATTTGTCGTAAAATTACACACGATGAGTGGTAACTGTATAGGAAAATTGTTTAGCTTTCATTTATCACATATCTGCATCGATAAACTCTTTGAATCCTGTGTAGTTGTTGTCAGGCGACGGAAACTCCCCTCTAATTCGGCTTATAACACATGCTGGAATGACAATTCTTTTTCCACGTCCCAGAATTTCGTAATGATGTATCCAAGCAGAATACTGACAGTAAGCCATAAATCTATAATTTCTAAAGAAAGCAGTTGGAATTGCGATTACATCTATCTAGTAGAAACCATGCCTTACGTAATGAAGTTGTAAATGTTCATTGAAAAATAAAAATTCTTCAGGCGCACGTGTTGTGAAAAAGAAAATCTACTATCAGCACATTTTTCTTATAAGAAAAGAAACTTACTTTGCCGTAATTTTTTTTACTTTGGAATAATTATTTTTGTATCTACGATGTCTAATAAATGACGTTTCTAGCACGGATTTATTCAATATCAAAACGTCAAAATCTTTATGGAGGGTTATACAACTAACATCCTCTAATTTGCCATCAAGTAACGAAAATTCTTTACAGCAACAACTTTCTAAAAATGTTGGCATTATGGTACAGTGTTGGCATTTACACCAATGCAAATTTTCTAGACGACTTGAGTTTAGTTCGTTTTCGCTTTCATCACTCTCATTTTCGTAACTTTCGCACACATCAGGAAACTTCATTAACTTTAACTGGTCTTCGTTATATTCTGGTTCTCCTGTATAACCACACATTAAATCGTCATCCAAACTTTCATTTGAACTTTCCCAAGAGTAATCTTGAGAAGAAATGGAAGAAACAGTATCTGTATCTGAAGAAGACATGTCGCCACTCATGATTTTCTTTTAAAATGAATGAACCGACTTTGCGTATAAAGAAATTCTAGTGCAACTGTGACGTCACAGTGAATTTTTTAAATCCTTTATTAAAAGCGAAATATTGCGTTTTATAAAATTTTATAAATAAGGCTTTATTTAGATACACATAAGGAACAATTTAAGCCAAAGTTGTATTTTAGATGTTAATTCTCCTTTAAATATATATTCTATTATTAAGACGTTTCGATGCTCTCCGAGCATCATCCTCAGTAAAAGAAAACTCTCTGGAGCTTTGTTCATCAAACAAAAAGGACCCAAGCTCAATGTTCAAGAGAAATCAGTTCCTTTGTTACTTTTTAATTAAACTCAATTATTTCTTTTATCGTTTTATCACCTGTTGTACTTATTTTAATAACCTTTTATTGATCAAACTCTAACTTTTAACAAATTTTTTTATATGAATTTCATTTTACTGAGGATGATGCTCGGAGAGCATCGAAACGTCTTAATAATAGAATATATATTTAAATAAAATCAAGATGCTTCTGTTTATTTTCTTAATAAAACTCCTTGCCCGATTAAATTTGTTTTAGAATACACCTTATTACAAGATCCAAACAACATTGTGATATAAATAGTAACGATGTTAAAATGCATGACAAGTTTGCTGATTTTCTTGCTAATTGGATTCAACATCGCATCATGTGTTTTTTTTTGTAACATGTAATGCTTTTACAATTTTTCGTCTGATTGTTACCAGATCCTATGGAAATTAAATTTTTCATGTGCCAATCACTGTTCACTTTCATAGCGGATGAAATTTTGAGTTGAGGGTTTCATGCATGAATTTAAATTTTATTAGGAATTGTTAGGAATGGATTTCATTAATTGTATGTTTCTTTATTAATCAACAAAATGTATTTTTGCTGTTTTCACCTATAGTCACTTTTTAATATTGACTGATTTTCAAGCCTCTAGTTTATTTTTTTCATTAAAAACCAGTCTTCATCACCTTCTTCATGCCTAAAATTCTCAAAGTCATTCATCAAATTTTTAAATACACGGGTTTCATTGTGTATTTAATGAGCCTGAATTATGCTTATGGTATGCTTATTTTTTCTTCTTAACAGTTAACCTCCTAATTAAACAGATAATAAAAATTATGTGCATAGGGAGCTCACTTTCATTGCTGGGGCTCTCAAGAAATTTTGCAGTCAGTTTTCATGATTTTGCCGCCAACTGGGAAGCTGCTCGGAGTTCTTTGACTGAGCTTGTACGTAATTAATTAAAAAGCAAATAGTGTCACCTGCAAAAAGTTGAAAAATGAGGCTCAGTATGCTAAGGGTATGCTTAATTTTTGACCACTTTTGAGCTTTCCTATGCTTATAGATGTGCTTATAAAAACAAAAACAAAAAAACGTGTAACACTTTTATTTCATATCTACAAAGTTTTTTTCTAAAAACGTTGGAAAAATGATACTTAGCATAAAATCTCTTACAAAGCAAACATTTTGCATTCAGGAAAAAGTAGAATACAGGCATTCAAAGAATCAAGTCAATCCTATTATACAATGGAAGATGAAAAATGTAATGTTGCTAAAGGTTAATTTAGGAAAAACGCATCACCATTAACAAGAAGGAAACAAAACTAACATTTGCCATCCTCAAAAAATTAACTTTATGTAACACTTACCTGATCTCAGACTGTAGGATTTTGCCTTTTTGAAATCTAAAATAGCAGAACAACAACTTATTGCACACCATAAGCCTTAAAAGGTGTGACAATTTCTATAAATGGTACATGGTTGAATTGCCTGGGACTGAATACAAAAAGAAATAAATGCCACGTAGCAGAAAAGTATTTTAAAGGAGAACTAACGACCGCCTGCCAACTTGATCTATAATCGTGTCTTGTAGTCTGAAATACATTCCTGCAATTTTTTTGTCTTAAAAATGTTTATTTCGGGAGATATAAGCAAAAGAGGGTTTTTGTGAGTCATTATTTTTGTGAGTAATCCAGTCCGTTAATGTAACAATTATAACATCATCAATGCGCAGCTTTTAATTTTTATTTGTATGGTAAAAAATATCAAAAGTATTAGTTCACGTTAGTTTTTATTATTTCGATGCTGCTTGTAACAAAGATGCTTGCACAGTATATGAGCATATTAAAAAGCAACTGGTCATTCTTAAATTTTCTTATTAATTTTTCTTGTTCTGAGATGTTTCTTTGTCATATCATAGCATTGATAAATTTTTTCTTTCGTTCTCCCTTAAGGAATTTGATATTTCAGAAATACAATTTATAACACATTAAAATAGTAAAACAATAATCATGTTGTTGTTGTTTCCCAAAACCGCATTAGAACTTCAGCAGCATTCAAATTGAAAGAAACTGGCTGGAATTTAAAATTTTGCCTCATTCAAAAATGAAGGCAAATTGGTAGCAATAAGACTACAAATGTAAGCACCACGATGTCTTATTTTTGTGTCATTATCAGATTTCATGAAAATCAATGGAAACACATTTAAAACATCAACTTACTTTCCTCTATTTCGTTGTCTGAATCATCTGTTTCACTTTCACTGTTAAGGATAACAGCTCTTTTTCTTTTCATCTTTCCATTCTTTACTATTTTTGAAACTGGCAAATAAAAAGAACAGAATCTTTATCACCAAAAATGAAGATAATGATATAAAATAACAGAATCTTAAATTGAAGAAATGTAAATTAAACATAATATAAAAACTCTCACAGGTTTGTTTACTTCCAGTTAATTCCTCAGGTTTATCAACGACTTGATTTTCAGGAGCTATAGAGTAAAATTAAAAGTCTTATTACTAATACATGATTAAGTGTGATTAGGTTGCTATTCATTCATTTCTGCATAATTTTTTATATAGTTGTCACAATTTGCATAGAAAGTGATTTCATGAGTGCTTAGAATTGAAGACAAACTTGCAGTATAGAATAATCATGGTCATTCTGTAAAATGTTTTTACACATTATATTAGTGTTCATAATAACTATTATTGTCAGGTTAGAATTATCCATTTGATTGTTAAGTATTTCAAAGAATTAAGATGACAAGAACGATTATTTTAAGGGAATGAATAAGGAGCCAAAAATGATTCATTTTAACATTCAAATTTTCAACTAGCATAACAAACACCTCAATTGGTACTTTTATAGCACTAAAATCTGCTTACTTGCTAAAGCAGCTTCACTACATTCTTTGGTGCGATTTTTTTTTATTGCATAAGATGATTCCTCTAAAACAACAGATACATTAAGCACATTAAGCAACCAAAGAGATGTATAGCTACAGGCTTGATTTTCAACTGTTGTGTTCACATATGAAGATGACATTTGAAGTTAGAACAAGGTAAATTTGATTCAAGACAACAACGTTAAATAAATCGTTTCTTATTCCCTCTTTTCAATGGGATACACATGCTAATAATATTCATTTCATCATTATTATAGTACTATAAGACAAATATGCTTAGCAGAATTCATATCAAGGAGCTGACGGCCAACTTTAGTTAGGCCCATTTTATAAGCTGTGCCGTGCCGAGCCGAACTCGCCAAATTTTCTCTGAGTTCGGCTCGGCACAGCTTATAAAACCAATATTCAGCCGAGCCGTGCCGCACGCCTGACCTGGCCGTGCCGCACGCCTCAGCACGGCTTGGCTCGACTGTATAAAACCGAATGCCGAGCCGAGCCGTGCTGACGCATGCGTACATTTCTATAAATTTGCTTATTTGGCAAAAAAATAAAACACGAGGTCAACATTATATTTCAATATGGCCGAGAAAACAATGTTGCAGATTCTTGAAGAGCAAGCAGCTCTTATATTTCATGAAGAACGTGAAGAACGCGAAAGGCTTGATAGTTCAGATTCAGAGCAATCAGACAGCGAGATAATTAAAAAAATAAGCAAAAAGATTAAATGAAAGTAAATAACGAAAAAAAAACGAAAACCTTCCACCTTCGTAGTAACATCAAAAGGAAAAGAAAAACGACCAACAACGGAAGTGCATGAACTTCAGAATGATAATAAAACTGATGGAGGATCCAGACATAACAGTACTGAAGGTACATATCAATATTACATATTTTTATTAAATATTTTAAACCTTGTTTGTGTGTTATATGCAAGCAGTTTTAAAGTCTCAGTCATTGTGTTTAGATTCCACTCCTCCAAAGGAAAAATTTATGTGGTCTCAAGAATTGCTTGATGACATGGTCGATATCATTTGCTCGGATGATCACTTACGAAAAATGTTAATATTTAGAAACCAGAAGTTTGCTGCAAACAGTTTATTGTTTGATAAAGTTGTTGCTGAATTAAATGATCGTGCAAAGACCTACAACTGTTCTTTTAGGGGGTGGTTACACGTAAGGTTTTACTTCGGCAACGCGAAGTGAAGTGAAGTGAGCTCACTTCGGTCTCTTCAGAAACTCCACATGCTGTTTACATGTTCTAGGCGAAGTGAAATTTCACACCGGTCTAATTTCACTTCTGTCAAAAAGACAGAAGTGAAATCTCACACCGGCGTGAAAAACACGTGTATCCCGAAATAGTTGTGCATAAGCCGAATTGAAATGTGATATTACAACTTGATGCATGTTTTATGAAAGGAAAAATATGCAGAAAGAGATGTTATCGTGCTATTATATGAAAGTGATTTTCACAATCCCTTTGAAAATGGCTGAAATTTCAAAAACGTAAGTAGTTTTTTGATGTTAATTCTTTTTTCAAATATGAACATCAATCTAATTGATCATTATCATTAATTTGGTTCCAATTTAGGAAAAAAAGAAAAGAATCTAGGAAGAGATTAAATGAAACAATGTCGGACAATGATGAAAATGATGAATCTCTGTATAATCCATCGCCTCCTATAAACTCCACACGTCTACAACCTCCCACAAAGAAATCCAAGAAAGAGGGAGGAATATCAAGATTTCGTTGGACAACCGAAATGGTTGAGACGTTAATCGACTGTCTAAACGATGAAAAATCCAAATTTGAATTCAAAGGTCTGGACTTTGAGGCGGATTTGGTAAAGTTGTACAGCGATATCCGTAAAAAAATGGCCGAAATTTACAAAGATGGTGAGTTCGGAGTTATGGACGTGGAAGAAATCAGAGAGGGCTAGGTACAAAAGAGCTTGCACTGGAAAAGATTAGGGTTGAAGAGGAAAAAAAACATCAAAAATGGGTATGACAGGATCAAAACGAAAGTGAAGGAAATAAGGCAAAATTATCGGAAAACAGTAGGCGAAGGAAGACGATCGGGAAGCGGTAAGATTGTTTGTGATAATTGGGACAAATTGAAATCGATTTGGGGAGGTTCACCTGCCACGGTATGTATCGATAACTCGGTTAGTTCGATGACTATGAATAGTGAGGTTGATCCCTTCGATGATTGGGACTGTGATAGAGAAGAGCAAGAAGAAGAAGAAATGTCTGGCAGAGTTTCCAATGAAGCTGATGCGTCAAACGACACCAGTTCAGAAGATTTCCCTGTTGTCAACAATCGGAAAAGTATCCTCGCCGTTAATGTCAATCAAACACCGAAGTTTGTCGACAACAAAAGAAAGAACATGGAGAAAGGTCTTTCAGCTAGTCAGCGTGACCAGGTTTACATGAAAATGGCCAAAGATGAGCTGATTCTCAAGCAAACTATGGTAGACCAATTAACAGCGGCCACTGCAGAATCCAATAAAGTCTTTGAGAAAATGTCCGCATCAATTGAAAGTGTTGGAAAATCAATTGAAGAAGGACTGAAACTTTTAGCTGGTGCAATCAGCAATAATCAAGCAGCTGCTGTGATCCCATCTCCTCCTGCCTACGCACAAAATTATTATTATCCGCAGCAGTACCAGTTGCCCGGTAATCAAGCATATCCTAATGAATGCCACCCAAACGTACCTTACACTCAAACTTTCCCAGTATCAACCCAAAATGAGTCCACCACAAATGATCAACATTATGAATCGTTATGATTAACTAATTATAGTTGTAATTATAATTGTAATTATAATTGTAATTACCCAGCAAGCACAGCAACGTCGCAACAACGTTGCTGCAACGTTGCGTAAACGTCGCTAATGAAAATCGCGACAACGTTGTTTCCCGACGTCCGACAACGACGTAAATACAACTTTGTATTTCACTGCTGAATTTATTTCGATCCACGAGGGAAACTTTTAGAGAATCCTTGTATTATGAAGCTTCATTGGGACATCAGTTGAAAGCTTATTCAGAAATGAACAAAACGTTATTAAAATCATGATTTGAATCTTTTTCATCATAAAATTTGTGTACAAATCTGAAAACACGACGTCAAATAAATATCCTATATTATATTTTATCCCAGTTGGCAAAATCATCAAAGTCATTAGAGCAGCATTTTTTTGTACCTTTACATAGAAACTATTCTTCGGAGTGATGTTTTAACAAACGTGTCTGCTGGGATATAACATTTTAATAAAATATATACATGATAAAAATCTGTATTAAAATAAACTAAGAGTATACCAGTGCGTCCTGAAAAAATGCATTTAACAAACGAAAGAAACACATAAGTGGTACAATTTTTAAAGAAAAGCATGAAAATGTCAATCACCAAGAGGACACATTTTTTCAAGACACACTGTACATCCTTGAACAATTCTAAGAATCGATTATTTCATAAACACAATACACGTTTACATAGCAAAATATTTAGGGCATTTTGAAATACCAATAAATAAGATATGGCCTATTTAACAATTTGATGAAAACGTTATGATGGAATTCCATGGGTAACTAAATGTAGTTCCTTTAAATACTTAGAGTTTTCACCCAGATGTTAAATGGTTTGAAATTGTGATAACACAATATAATATACAAGATTTAACACTATCAAATCTACTAAAGTAAAAGTCATTTTTTAGTTGTTCGTTTTTCTTCCGCCTCCACCATCACGATCGGGAGCATATTTTAATACATTTGCCATGAATTTATGTACTTCTGATGAAGAAGCCTGCTTCTTACTTGTCATCACACCAGCTAAATAAAAATATTGGAAAGTTCAAAAAATGTTAGAATACACAGCATAGTGTAAATATATGAAACAAAGGGAACTTACCAACAATGGCATCCCCAATCTTTGTCCCAATTATCCCTCTTTTGTTTCCTTTCCCTTTCATGTTGAAATGTGAGAGGACAGAATACGACATCAATCTGAAGTTGGTAGAGGATAACATAGTTAGTAAGAAAAAATGTCAAAGCAAAGAAAAACTATATATCCATCATTACTTTCTTTATCATTACATTCTTAGTGACTTCTTTTACATCTTCCCCACCGATCTTGCCAAGTTGTGCTACCTATAGTAAAAAATGGTTATTCTTTTAAATTTGTACTAGGTGTTCTCATTATTCAGCTGCAAATTTAAAACCAAAAGCATGCTTCATACTTACCAGATTGTTGTATGATGGTTTATGATCAGCCAATTCTTTTTCCAATTCCTCAAATTCTTCCATTGTTTCTATTCTTACAACACTGAAGTCACAAGCTGAGTGACTATCTGGTTGTCTTAAACATATATTTTTAATTTCCATCAAGGCATAGAAGACTTTTCTTTGGAACTCTAAATAAGTTTATCAAAAAAATAGATCATTCACTTCATTCAGACAAACTTGGAGTTTTACCAAACTAAAACAAACACCCATAGACTGAAAAATTATCTAGAAATCTGACCTGCTTCAGGTAATGGATATTTGGTCTTGTTATATGCAGCACCATTCTTTCTTGTGTGCACAGATGGACTTTTGGGTGACTGTCTCAGTGTTCTAACAGCCTGAGATATTGTTTGAACTGGTGATACAGAACAGGATGAAGTTGTGGATAACCTATCAGGACTTGAATTCACTGGAAAGCCCTTATCAGCAGACACTATTCTTTGATGAGTTCGCGGTGATCTCCGTACAGGTGATACACTTGGCGAATGTGTACTTAAACTCAACCTATGTTTCGATGAATGGGATACTTGTTTGCTTCGAACCACATCTGATGATTTCTGTGTTCGAGGTGATCTCCGTACAGGTGATATGCTTGATGAACATAAATCTAACCTCTTTTTTGATGGAACTTGTTTGCTACAAACTACATCTATCATCTCTTGTGTTCGGGGTGATCTGCGTACTGGCGATACATTTGGCGAAGTTGTAGTTAGATTTAGTCTTTTTTTTGGTGGAAGTGGAAGCTCTTAACAATTAAAACACAAGATGTTGAAATAAAAATACTGGTATGAAGATTTTACTCATATATAAAGAGATCCCCTTACCCACATGCTGCTTTTGGAATTCAATTTGTTGTGAAGATCTGCAGGATGAATGTTTGGCAGTATCATTCTTTTTTCGTGGAACAGGGAGTTCTTAAACAAAATCAACCAAGCATTAATAACATTACGTATTAAATTATTTCATTCATTTTCAGTTCATAAGGAAACCTTCTTACCAACAGACACATTCTTTCCTCTTTCGTCTGATGATGTGAAGTCATAATCTTCACAAGCACTCCTTGAATCTGTACAGAAAAAAATAATTGCTGAATATGTATAAAGATTTCAATAACATTTATATGCATGTCACATTTAGAATTACAAAACATTATTTCTTCAGCATATTTACCTCCCTGAACCTTCACTTTGATTAACCTAAACTGATTCCAACTTTCTTGAGGTTCACGCCTTTCATTAAAATACTTTGTCACATTGACACTGCGAGGCCAATAGAGTGTCTTATGTTTTATCCAGTTTGAAGGAACAACACCTTCTGTTTCTTCATCATCACCCTCAATCCAGATTGCTCGAGCCCACATTTTCACTATTTTATTTTTCTTTAAATGTTAAAAAAGATCAATAAACAAAATAAAATGCATTTTATATTACATGTAAGTGCAATCAAATTAGAAAGAATGTAGAATTTTGTCACATCATTGAAAGATTAAGTTGCAACACAATTAACAAAATGATTTGAAAGCTTTATTATATATACTTGAAGTATATATGAAAGTGAAAATGTTTCTTCTAATCAATAAACAAACTTCAAAAGAACATATTACAACTATTATGACAGTCTACAAAAGTCCTACTTTCTAGAAATGTCACTAATAAGTGGAATCAATACAAGATAATCATCAGTGGGTATGGCAACAACTTTACGTTTTAACTCACAACTATTAATCACTTTATGCTTCCAAGCAACATTGGTATTGCGAATCACATGTATATTTAAATCTTGAGAATCAAGTGGTTTTGTGTAAAATGACTTTAACAACTGTGATGGTACTGAATTACAATGGTAACAGTCATTACTCATTTTACCAGTTATACAGACAAACTTCCCATTACAAGTTAAAAACCATTTATCTTTATCATTTGCACTAATCTTTGTCAATGTTTCTTTCACACATACATTTGGATCATCGTTGTTATTCAACTCCTGGATGCGTTTGACAACTTGTGAAAGAGGATTTTGTGATTTCCTAACAAACTTCTTTAAGGTTTGAAGATAATTTTCGAACGGGAAACAGGAAATTTCATTTAATGACAAACCAAAGTGCTTCGCATCATCGTGTAGATGTATCAAACTGTGTGTATTATAAGTTGAGAAAGTTGGACCATAAAACTTTGATGAATTTGCCACAAAGAAAATTAACAAGTCTTTAGCATAAGAGAGGTATTCTGTCCGTTTTAGTACACTTGAATCCAAAAGAATATTCATTGCAATAGAAAGGGTGAGAAAATGAACATAGTTATCGTTCGGAATGACGTCTTTCAAAACAACTGGTCCAGTGTAGAGAAGAAATTGTCTAAACTCTGTAGCTTTCCACCTTTTCAATTCCTTGAGTCCTCTAGGCTGCCTTGCAAAATCACTTGGTATCATACCATTAAGTTGCTGCAGTTTGAAGGAGATGCGATCTAATTGACCAGTGGACAACTTACATATTCTAGGCCCTTCTTTCATATATGTTAGAATGCGCTTCATCACACCTAAACATACTAGATGCATGTAATCCAGACAAAAATCCTTGATACAATTGAAAGATTCTGATAGGGGTGAGAGAATTAACTGATGGTCTTTGTACGCAAAATTATTAAAAACAGATTCATTTCTTTCATCACAGTCCACATCATTAAATACCATTCTGTGATTTATCACTTCTCCCTTTACCACACATCGTTCACATCCAAAAAACCCTGTGTGCCCCTTCACACCTTTTAAAAATTGCCTTGCGGGAGCATCACATGAAAAAACTTTTATGTTCACATACATTAACACTGCATCTAACTTAAATCCGTCTGTCTTCAATTTTTGATACTCTTTCAAGAAATCCTCAAGAAATTCAAAGCTATCATTAGGTTTATGTTGTCCACAGAAAACTGCTATAATAAAAGGTCTCGCTTCTCCTTTGATAAGTCCTAAAATTGGCCACAGTTGCGTATTGGTTGATTTATAAAGGGGAACCCCATCCACATTCACAATGACATCAATTGTAGAAGATTGAATTGACTTTGGAAATTTCTGATAATGAGATCTTATGCCTTTCTCTATGCCAATATAAACATATTCCCCACCACACTTTTCATCAATTTCTACATTACGAGGAGTCTTTAGTAGAGTTCGTGAGTCCTTAGGTAATTGATCATGCCTATGCTTTGATAGAATAGCAAGTAACTGATTCATACAGGTTTGCGTGCAGCGATTTTTAACTGCCCACAATGCCAGATCAACAGACAGATCATCCAATGAGTTACTGTCAGCTGAAGAATCATCTGATGAGGTATAAGGTGATTGAAGCACGTCAAAAGTTTCCTCACCTAAGTCACCACTTATGTTGCTACTGTTATGACAAGAAGATTCAGAATGAGAATCATCTAAAGCTAAATGATCATCACCAGGAACAAATGAATCTTCTGAGGTGGCATGGTTATTATCGCTCAAATTCTCCAGTAACATTTTGACTGATGAGTGGTTTTTTCTCCATAGCTTTTGATATTCTTTGGACATCACCCACCCACTTTTCAGACCATAAATTTTGAAATATACTCCGATTCGCTTCCTGCCGGTTACCGGCAAATTATTCACATTTAAAAACAAGCGTGGGTGAAAACAAACCATTTTTGTACGGAACGATTTGGCGAAGACACACATAATATAATATCTATTATCATTCATAAATTGTTTTTTCAAAACAAACATGCCTAAACACTGTGTTGCTTTTGGTTGCACTAACCACAATTATATGGAGAAGAATATAAAATTTCATATCTTCCCCAACAAAGAAAAAAACAGTGAAAGATGGGCGAAATGGGTTCAAGCTGTTAAGAGGATTAATGCTGATGGGAGTAAATGGGAACCGAAAGGCAGATATGTGTATTTGTGTTCTGAACACTTTGTTGAAAGTGAGTTTGAGAACTGTTGTTATTTTTCTACTCTTGCCAGTGTACAAGCATTTCAATCAGTCGTTTCTCTTTACAATCATATTCTCCGATTCGGGCTTACGTCACAAGATTCCGTTTTGCACATGCGCAGTAAACTGCAGTGAATACAGAGTCAAAACACTGCAGAGATTTCTCATTTTCTTCTCATTATACTGCGTTTGAGTTGATCTATTTTACTACATCAAGAACTATATGAACTATATCATCAACTTGCATCACCAACAGTTATTTTAATAACTACAATCATGCCATTAAGTTGTGTTGCTTACGGTTGTTCCAATCACAACATGATGGAAAATAAACCAGGCTTTTATCGATTTCCCAACAACGATCCTGAGTTGAGAAAAAAATGGGTAAATGCTTGTAAAAGGAAAAACAAAGATGGGACACCATGGAATCCTATTGGAAAAAATGTATATATATGTGGGAAACACTTCATCACAGGTAAGACATTCTTATACTCTTTTTAACTAGTGGCTTTCACTCCCTTCTCCACTTTCTTTTTGTACTTTTCCATGCTTTCTTTTTCATTCCCTTTTTTACCATTTATACTTTTTGATGGTACTAATTTTTGTTATAGGCAAACCAGAAAGGAAAGACCCAAATCACCCTGATCATGTTCCATCACTGTTTGTTTTTGATAAAATAGATAGTAAGAAGCATCAGAAAAAAGTTGAGAGATACAACTCTGTTAAAAAAAGAAGAAAAATAACTATAGAAACTGGTGCTTCCCTTGATACTAATGAAACATTGGCTATACAACAGATAGAGAAGCCATCACTGCCACAGTCGCAAACACCAGAGATATTTACACCACCAACAACACCAGTGGATTTTACTTTATTTGTGGAAACACCAATAGCACCTGTACCACATGTTGAAAGTACCCCTGAGATAATAGACGATGAAGAAACTTCCTTGCTGGTTAAATACAATAAGGAAATACAAAATTTGAGGCAGGAAAGAGATGATGCAATTAAACAGATCGACCAATTAAAAGATAAGTTTTTGTGTTACAAATCATTATGTAAGCTGCCAAAGAAATTCAAGTACTACACTGGAATACAACTAGAAACTTTTGATGTTTTATTCAAATACTTAAAAACGACTGGATCATTGACAACCAAACCACGTTCACTACCGTATCAAGATCAGTTATTAATGACTTTGATTAAATTGAGACTAGATTTGCCTTTCGAAAGTTTAGCCGATCAATTTCTTACTCCGAAGACAAGTGTGCATGATATTTTCAAAAGATGGGTGAACTTAATGTTTGTTAAGCTGGGACCATTAATAAAATATCCAGATCACGATGCCAGTTTTAAGACATTACCACATGTATTTCGTCAATATTTTCCGAAACTGACTTCTATTATTGATTGTTCAGAAATTTTTATAGACAGACCAAAATCCTTAAAGGCAAGAGCACAGACATATTCTAATTATAAAAAGCATTCCACTGTTAAGTTTCTAATTGCTTGTACACCTCATGGTGCAATAGCCTTTATTTCTCGAGTGTGGGGTGGCCGTGTAAGTGATGTGGAGATTGTTCAACAATCTGGATTTATCAGCCAACGCTACCATCACCCAGGTGACCAAATCCTAGCAGACAGAGGCTTTACTCTTGTTGACGAATTTGCTGCTGGATGTGGGGCTGAACTCATCATTCCTAGCTTCACAAAAGGGAAAAAACAACTTAGTGCTAAGGAAGTTGAAACGTCAAGACATATCGCCTCAATTCGAATCCATATTGAGCGAGTGATTGGTTTGCTTAAAAACCGTTATCGAATATTAGATGGAACTTTGCCAATAACATTAGTGAAATCATTATCAGATGAAAGAAACAATTCAGATATTGCTAATGTGGACAAACTTCTGACAGTGTGTGCTGCACTAGTGAATCTGGGAGATGGAATTGTGTATAAGGATAGTTGAATTTAACCATTTGTATGTATATACCAGGAGTTTCAGAAAATATATTAAAACATAACTTTTAATTGTATTATCTTCTTTAAAAATAGATGATCTGACCAGGAATCAAACCTGAGTTTCCCCATAACGAGGTGTCCTATAGATGATCAGACCTTAACTAAAAATATTTACAAGATAAAACACAACAATAGCAGTATCTTAAAAAATTTTCCTTTTCACTTGTCCTGATTTCTTTTTATCCCTGCGGCATACTCGGCAATACCAATTACCTTTTGGGATTCTCTTAAGTTTGACACATGAGAGATGGAACCACTCCCATTTACAATTTTCAGCATCACAGCCAATCCATGTTTCATCTTCACTGTACCGACTTTTACAGAAGCAATAGAGTTTCTCTGCGTCACCATCAAATTTTTTGCTTTCTCGATTCTCTAACTTTCGTGTGAGAAGTTCAGGCAAAATGTGGCATACAAAAAAGTTCTTCAAAATGTCTAAGCGTTCTTCAATGAATTTGCTGTCCAGCAACACAGATTCACAGTGAATCCAATTAGGTGTCCAAACCACTAGTTCACATTTTTTGAACCCACAAATAAACATTTGAAATTGAATTTGGTAGTAGTATTTGTGTCCTCTTTTCAAATTTGTATTTTTGTCCAAGTAAAAATTATCGTCTGAAACTGCTTCAGTAACACTATTTGTATCACGCTTTGCATATGGGCATTTAACCTCTATGATATATTCTTCATGACATTTGCATTCCACCTTTCTATCCGGTGATGCCCCCAAGAATGGATATTCATGACTTATTGTCAATCCACAACATTTCACTTTAAAGTCGGTGTGTGCTTCATCACCAGTCTTCAAGAAAATGAAATCATCAATGGCTTTCTCTTCATTATCGATTCCCCATTTTAATGATGGAATCTGAGTGTTCGACAAACTGTTAGTGTCCTTGCAAATACTTTTTATTAAAGAATGGGATGGTGTATGGGCATCTGTGTGTAAGACATCATAAATTTTTGATGCAGTTATTCGCCCTGTTCTCATTTGAAACCATGTCAAGCATTTTGATTGTTTTTGCGTTACTTTCTCCACGTAAGTAATTGTCTCTTCTGCTAGTTTTATGTTTTTTAGCGTATCGACAGATAATACATTCAATTCATCTTCACTTTTATCCACATTTTCTTGAGAATAGTAACAACGAAGATTTTTGGGTAATTTGGCTCTTTCAGGAGGCTTGTAGGAAGGTATAAAGCTGTCACAATAATCTGAATATGCATGAAGAACAACACCTCGTGATGGTAAGGCTGAAAGATTAGTGAGTAGTTCATTCATTTCTGATTGTGATGGCTTGGTATAAGTGTTTTTAAAATCTTTAAATTTACTGCTTTGAGATTTTGTTACAGCCTTGTCCGTATAGAATTTCACTTGTGAAATAGGCACAGGTTTGATCTTCTTCACAAAATCGTTATTCCATTGGCAGGCTATATCTGTGCATGCTTTTTGGGTGTAACCAATTCTGACCGCAGCTTCAACTTTAAAAAGTAAAGCGCCAACGTGTGAACAGGATTCCCCTAAACCAGCCATGCATGTGCAATGAGCAGCTATAACGGATGTTGAAGAAATGCTTAATGCTATCCAAGGGATGTGTGGTTCTTCACTCAAACGTTGTGATGGCATAACTTCTGCTTTTAATAACATAATGTTAGAGCTTTTTTTTCTATAACAGTACACTGTACGCACCCATCCACTAGTAAATTGGTTATGAGCCTCCAGGCTTTTTCTATTTTTCATTGCTTCCCTAGTATACACACCTATAAAAAGAAATTTTTATATTAATTGTATATTATGTAAACAAAAAGAATTAATTTTGAGTTAACATATACATTTATAGGTTTATACACACAAAAAAACTTACCAGGAGTATTGATTAAGTAGTCATAAACTTCAGGCCATTCCAGCATAGGCCATTTTGTTGGATCATCTAGCCAAGAATCTGCTGGAATCTGATAAGGACAAACATCCAAGTCAATTGATCTAAGTTTGGACCAATAACGCACTTTTGCTTCTTCTCCTACTTTATTGATATCGTAAGAAGCCATATGTAGTTATTAATATAACTGTTTTGTAAGAATTAAGATGAAATAAGTCGATATCTGGTCCTTCTCTAATGTTGGCGCCTTCAAAATTGAAATATTTTCACTGCAGTTATAATTGCCTCGTTTTCATGTGACGTAAAATCTGACGGCGCCGAAACACCCGAATCGGAGAATTGTTTTTTGTATGGTGTTTTGATCACAGACCAGCGTGATAGAGAATCATATAGAGAGATTATAAGATAGCCATGCATCTAGTTAACTTACAATTATATTTAATATCAATTTTAGAAAGGCCAAGCTGTGATCCACTTCACCCGGACTATGTGCCATCCATTTTCAAGCATGTGCAAGATGATGGGAAGTTTAAAAGAAAACTAGAAAGATACACAGCTACGAAAAACCGAGCTGAAAAAAGGAAAATGGAAACTGCTAAGATAACTACTCCAGTCAAATGTAAAAAAGAATGCACTGAAAGTAATTATGAAATAGATATGCAGGTTTCATGTGACTTAACAGCAAATGATTATTCAGAGTCAACATCAACACCACATGTTGCTTCAATAACATCTACACCTAGTTCTATAATGACACAATCAACTAGTATTTCAGAATTAACATCAACACCACATGCGGCTTCAATGATATCATCAACATCAACATCGTCACTGGCTACAGAAATTGATTATTTGAGAGAAGAAAAGTATAATTTAAGAAAACAAATATCATCATTGGAAGAGAAGGTAATTTTTTCAGTAATGTTTTCCTTGTTACATGTATGGTCTTTAAACTGCATTTTGACATTGTGATTTACTTTTTTGTAGGTCCTGTTTTCCAAGTATGATCCCAAGTGCTTCTACAGTGATAACAATACAGCAAAATATTTTACTGGATTATCTGTTGGTGCTTTACGATCAATTGTCAAATATTTGACCCCTTTCATGAAAAGACCAAGAACTAATATTCCACCGGAAAATCAAATTTTAATGGTGCTTGCTCGATTACGTATAGAACTGCCATTTGAGTTTCTGGCACATCAAACTGGTCTATCCCCTTGTTGTGTTAACATCACGTTTCACAAAATAATCAACCTCATGTGGAGAAAAATTGGATTTATGGTAAGATGACCAGACAGAGACTACATAAGAAAGACATTGCCACCTGCCTTCAAACAGTATTTTCCCAAGTTAACTTCAATAATTGACTGTTTTGAAATATTCATTGAAAGACCGCAAAACCTTAAAGCTCGTGCGCAGGTTTATTCGAATTACAAGAAACACAGCACTGTCAAATTTCTTATTGCCTGTAGTCCTCTTGGAGCAATCCAATTCGTTTCCAAGGGATGGGGTGGCAGAGCAACAGACATTCAGATTGTCAGACAATCTGACTATATGAACCCAAATTTCCATCACCCTGGTGACCAAATTTTAGCAGATAGAGGCTTCACGTTAAAAGATGATTTTGCAGTTCAATGCAGTTCAGAATTGATAGTACCTGCATTCACTAAAGGAAAAAAACAGCTTAGTGCCCAGGAAGTCGAAACCACCAGAAAAATTGCAAATGTCAGAATTCATGTGGAACGAGTGATCGGACTATTGAAGAATCGCTATAAAATTTTGCAAGGACCCCTACCAATTACTTCTATTAAATCAATGACTAATGAAGTTGAAAACGAGACACCAACTGTTGACAAAATTGTAAAAGTTTGTGCTGCACTAGTGAACATATCGAAAGGAATTGTTTACACAGAGAAGAAATAGTGACCTCGACACAATTATCTTTATTTTCGGTAAACATAATGTACATATCTACGTTACTAATAAAAACATTATTTTACTTTATAATTTTTCTTTCGACAATCCTTACAATACCAAGTACCTTTTCTTGGGCCCCGTTTCAACTTTGCACATTTATAATGAATCCATTTGTAGTGACATGATGGATTATCACAACCAACGATTTCCAAATTGGCATCGTACGGTTGCTGGCAATAACACAAAAGTTCTTCTTTAGCATTTTCCTTGTTTTCAATGTTTAATTTTTTGTTTTCTAGTTGTCTTGTCACTAATTCCACAACAATATGTTTCTCATAAAATTCTTTGAGTCGAAGCACTTCCCTATCAAATTCTTTGTTATAGTTGACATGTACAGCAAAACAAAATGATGGTGTCCAAATTACAATATGACAAACATCAACTTTGTAAACATACATTTGGAGTTGTATTTGTGTCATGTATGGATGATTTGGCTTTAACTTGAGGTTTGAATCTAAGCAAAAGTTTTTATCGCTTATGCAATCTTCAATGTTTTTTTTGTCTTTGTGCGAATACGGGCACTTAATTTCTATCAAAAAATTTCCATGACATTTGCATAAAGCAATGCCATCAGCTGAAGCTCCAATGTAATGATATCTACTATCTATCTTCAAGCCAGACCTTGTAATGACTAACTGATCGTGGGAATCGTTAAGAATCTTAGTGTATTCCTGTACAGCAATACTTTCATTTTCTCTACCCCAAGTAATTAATGGGCAATTGCTCAGGTTAGAGGTATATTGGCAAATTTTCTTTATTACCGATGGTGCTGGTCTAACTAAGCTGGTATGCAAAACGTCATGGGCAACTGAGGCCGTGATTCGTCCGAGTCGCATTTCTTTCCATGCGAATGACTGACTTTGCACTTTTGTACTTTTTTCAATAAAATCAATGGTGTTTTGTGATAGTGTCATTGATAAAATACTATTCACTACCTCTTGTATTTCCTCTTTGCTTGAATCCCTTCTATAATGTGATCGCAAGTTTGGTGGAAGTCTTGCATTTACTGGAGTTGGTGCATTATGGTAAAATGCAAATGAATGGTCTGCAAATAAACTTAATCCAACAGGAAGTTCGTCCTGCTCTACTTTGCTGAGCATATTTAAAAATCGTTGTTGCTCAGCATCAGTTGCTTCACTGAATGTTCTTTTTACCGTCTTTGTTTTCAACTTTTTTGTTTTATAAAACTTTATGTTCTCGATTTCAGTTCCTTCAACTCTTTTAATAAAGTCATTATTCCAAGCACAAGAAACATCAGTACAGGCTAGTGGTTTGGCATATCCTAGTCGCACAGCAGCTTCCATCTTGAACAGTATTGAGCCAATATGGGAACAAGACTCAGCAAGTCTTAAACAAAAGTAATAAGCACAAACATTAGCATAACTCAGTTAGGTTGTTACAAATATATTTATTATATACTTACCCAGCCATACAATTACAGTGTGCACAAATTACTGAACCCAAAGGATCAACTGCTACCCATGGGGTTACTTACCGTGGCAGATTTGGACATCTTATCGTGAATTTAGAAACAAGATGTCCGGCCGGGCATCTTAAACGTCCGGCCGGGCGTTTCAGATGTCCGGCCGGGAGTTTTAACACTAGTTTTGAAAAGCCCGGCCGGGCATCTTCACTCAAAACGTCCGGCCGGGCGTTTATAGCAATCTGGTCCTGGAAATTACCTGTTGACTTATCCGGCCGGGTGTTTAGAATACCCGGCCGGATATCTAAATGTCCGGCCGGGCGTTAGAACGTCCGGCCGGACGTCAGAACATTCGGCCAGACGCTTGCTTACCTTAGCTTTTAAAAAATTCAGTAATGGTCTGCAAAATATACGAAAACCACGATATCAGCTCGACTTTTCTACTCTGATGTCCGACCGGGCATATAGATCTCCGGCCGGGGATTATAATGCCCGGTCGCGTATCTTACACATCCGGCCGGGAGTTTGGCTTTGTCTGGTCTTTTAAATATAAGGTCGTACATGCCGAGTGCATGCCAAAATCACAGCAAAATGGCGGAAGCAGCAGAAGAAGAAACAGATTACACACAACTACCTGGCTGTTTTGACAAGGTATTACTGATTTTGATCATCTTTTGCCAGTTCATTACATTAACTAATGATAAAGAAATGTCAACGAAGCTCTTTTTTGCCTCTGTGTTTGTTTCTCCTGTCATAGACAGCTACTTTCATTCGCTTTTTGTTTGTTTGATTGTTTTTTCTTTTGTAAATGTGTGGTGTGTGTGTGAATTTGCACTGCTTATCTTAATTTTTTCCAGATTGCTGAGTTTCTACACAGTCGAAATCTGGATTTGCTGTACAATTTGTTTGTTGTAAACAAAATAAATGATGAAATAGCTCATTGCTTGGAAACAACAAAATTAATGGAAATTGGCCTCGTATATGGCGATATCATTGCTTTTAGGCAAACATTTCCTTCATCTGACAGTAAATTATCTACCTACAAACAAAAAGCAGATGAGCTACGGAAAAAAATTCAGAAAACCCATGCTGGAAGAAATGATGCATTGAATCGCCCAGTTACTATCCACAAAACATACCAGGTTACATTTGGCATCAAATGTTTTGAAAAGAAGAAGTACATACTGAAATTGAATAAAAGTATTGTAAAAAGTGTGGATCGCACAGCAAATTATGATGATGTGCATGAAATTGCTAGAACACACTTTGATATACCAGCTGTTACAAAGAAGACATACATAGGTAATTACAGGGGACGCAAACTGTCAGACTCCTTTAAAGACATGGAGTCATATGCATTATCTTTGAAAGACAAAAAGTCATCTGTTCATTTGTATTTGTATTACCCAAAGTCCTATTCAAAGTTGTTGTTGCAGCAGATGCAGAGTGATAGTGCATGTGATGAAGATGATGAGGCTCAGTTCACTAATGACGATGACATGTTACCTGAAATGCCTACAAAATCTACTGTGGATGAGCAAATAAATAAAAGTGAGCCCATCTGTACAGGACGAAAAATATGTTTAGTATGCTCTTGTACATTTGATGATCACTGTTTACGTTGTGAGCAAAATATGGCTTTCCAAGAGAGTTTATGTATGGATCAACAAAAGGAGAACATTAGTCAGCAACAGGTATATGAAGATCCCATCGATTCAAGTGATGATTCTAATGAAGCAACACCAACTATGACGGAGCTGAGAGAAGCCAGATTGAACCATTTCTCCCATAACCGATTACGACAACCACCGCTGAAATATAGACATTCCATTGGATCTCCCAGTTTACTATTTTCCAATGGGAGCTTACAAAATGTGGGAGATGAGGAAGCATTTGGGGATGATGAAATAGAACGTTATTTTGGTATGCAACAGGACAATTCTGTTGTTATATTAGATGTTGAAAATCTTGAAGATGATAGTATAAATAATCATGTATCAACAGAAAGCATCATAACAGAAATTAAAGCCAGTTATGAAAATAAAGAAAAGCAAAGGAAACCTGTTATCGCACAAAGAGATTTGAACAGGTTCTGGTCGGTCATATTTAGGCAGAAATTTGATCTCAGAGTCCATGCTATCAAGATACGCTTTGCAGGGGAATCTGGAGCCGATGCGGGTGGACCTCTCTTAGAGTTTTTAACTTTATGCATGAGAAATTTTTGGATGTCTCCTACTGTGTTTGGATCACGTGTCAGTGTTTGTTTCAAGGACTCTCCTGTTAACTACATTGATCAACATTATTTTATCCTGGGACAGCTAACTGCAGTTAGCATTATCACCATTGGTAGAGGACCAGAGTGTCTGAATGAACTGGTGGTACTCAGATTGTTTGAGCAGCCATTACCTGATGAAATATCCCCCAGTTGTTCTGCAGAACTGGATCATTATTTGCAAAAGATCGATGAAGGTGACAATGATATTCTCTTTGAACATAATATTACTCCTTCAGCTGATAAAGCAATGACAAAGCGACTTTTTATAATAAGTTATTTGCTGCTTAAGCCAGCTGGTGCCATACAACAATTTAAGGAAGGTATTGCAAGCATTGATCCAAAACTGATTGAGCCTGGTAAGTTCTCTTTGTTGAAATGTTTCTTCCAGGCTTCAGATTGTGGTTTTGACATCCAAGATATGCTAAATCTTTTTGAATTTTATCGCAATGCAGAACCAGGTTCAAATGCATCACGAATAATTGAAAATTGTATTTGTGACTTTGAACTATTTATCAATGAAGTGTGGAATGGTGAGGTAAAGGATAGCTTTGGTTCTGAACTTTCACTGTCAGATGTCTTATTTTTATTTACTGGTCTTGATCGAATTCCACCTTTTGGCCTGACGAAAAAAATTGAGGTATACTTTGACGAAAATGTGCAATTGCCAAAGATTTCAACGTGTGCACTCAATGTTACACTTCCTGTGAAAGATGTGGAACCATCACTTAAAGTTGCGTTAAGTTTTGGGCATGGCTTTGGAGACATCTAAAATTTGTGTATTGTATATATTGTATGTACCTTTGAAAAACTTGTATTTATGTATACCTTGAGAAACTTTAATTCAAGTGTACTTCAAGAACCTTTTTTATAAGTGCACCCTGAAAAAGTTTTATTTAAATGTACCTTAAGAAACTTTTATTAAAGTGTACCTTTTTAGATACTTGTATTGGAGGTACCTTGAGAAACGTTTATTGAAATATGCCTCGAGAAACTTTTGTTGACTTTTGACAGATTTCGAATTTGGTTTATTTTGGTCTAAATTACAACTTACAACATTTTGTTAATTTGATGTAGACACAGCTATTGCCATATTTTGCTTCTATAAACATTTTATAACAAACTTTTGAAGTTTTTTACATGTTTGTTTTACAATATGGTATGCTATGTTATTTGTGGAAACTGGTGTTGTTTTATAATTTTTACTTTTTAAATTAGAGTTCATATTACAATTTACACATAAAACTACCCTGCTGGTAAATGTTTTACTATGATGTGCCAGTTAAGTCTGCAAAAGCAAGGTATTTTTTGAGATGCTGTCTGCTACCTTTTCGTACTAATTTTGGTGCGTATTAAGTTTCGCACGCACCCGTTGCGCTTAATAACTATACTAATCTTTGAGCACGTTTCAAATTTCGCAAAAAACGAAAATAAGCACGCGTTAAAATTAGTACGAATAAGGTAATTGTTGATGAAAGTGGTATATATAAACTTTCTCTTGGACGAAAATGTAGTTCAGTAACTCTGTTGAAGACGGTTATGTCTCCGGTTTTTTTTGTGGGCCGATCAGAAATGAACATTAAGCTTTTTTACTAGCGGGGAACTAGCCTGAGTTCCAGGCCCTACGAACTTTTTCGGGGGCCTGCAGCTCAGGTTAGCGAAGAACCGGCTTACCGGGTGTTCCTATTCAGTTAACCTTAGTTATATTATATCCTTCCAGATTTAACGAGATTATTTATACTTTATTATGTTGCTCACTGTAGCGAATTTTGTGTTGCTTACTGTAGCAAGTTTTGTTTGAAGTTTTAACACAACGCATTCGTGTTTTTGCTATTTTTGTTGTTAATTCTATGTGATTCAACCTGTGTGATTTGCTACCTTTCATTGAATGAGAGAATGCCATGCCGTTATGGGAGAGATTTTTGTTCACGGAACGAAAAGCACGAATAGCCTGAACGGAAGAAATTTTAGAGGGCCTAGAGCTCCGGCTAAAAATGAAAACGCCGTTATAACGTAATATCTTCAAACATATGCTTAAATTCTGAATCCGTCATTTTCAAGACATTCCAGTAATTTAACATACAAAAACAATGCACTGTCCGGATCCCGTGGCACATAAAAACCATTCATATGAACGTAGCAAAGAAGTAATTCGTGTAAATCTTCATCTCTGCAAACGGGATGATGGTCTATACCCAAAACGTTTCGAGCTACTTGTATGTCCGTAGGGTTAACATCAATTCCTTGTGCTTGGAATCCAACAGTGTATGGAATATTAAAAAGCATATCCGGAATACCCCCCGGTGCGGAAGCTGACTGTCTAATTAATCTCGAATTCCACAGGCGTGAACATTCATTCAGTTGTGCTTGTAATACTGGCATGAAACAAAACATGAGAACTTCCTTATGAAGTGGGCACGATGGCTTATGCAGCCTACACCTAATCATATCTGAGAAGAAATCGATCCACCATGACAATTTGAACTTCTTTAGGCGAGACCAGAATGCCTCGATTCGTTGGTTTCTTGTCGATGCTGCATAAAGAAAACTGTCATCGATCTTTGTGAAAAATACTTGTAGGTCTTCGCAGTAAATATTCTCCGTACCCAAGTCCATCCGTAATGTTTTTGGTGCTTTACCCAGCCTTGAAATACAGTTAAGATAATAGTTCGCAATGACGATAGGGTCATTGTTCGTAGTAGAGACTACAAGCCATAGTAACTTTCGGCTGAAGCCATCGATGGCGCCGTGTATAGCAAATCCGAAACGCTTAAGTTTATCGTTTCCATCAATATGTAAAACATCCAGTGGCCCATTGGTTTCGTATATGCGTCTTCTTATCGCTTTCTTCTTGCGGGATGCTACGCCATCAGGATCGACTCGAAGAAGTGCTTTTCTTACATCATCTTTCGCTATATTAGCACCATATTTCAATGATATTATTTCGGTCATTTGTCGGTAGCCGATATTTTGTAGCGTTCCTAGGAAACAACCGATGTTTTAGTGCAATCTGCCAAACGTTGCATTAGCCCACCAATAGACCAGAAACAAGTAGCTCTGGTTTGCGAGTAGGCTACTGTATATACAAAAACAAAAAAATAACAACAGCAACAAACAAAAATCGAATCCTTGTAATTAGTGTTGTACCTAGTTCATTTGCAATGATAGCGTTTAAGGTTGCATCGTCAACATTGCGTTTCCTGTTAAATCCATTTTTCTTCAAAATTTCTTTAAGTTTTCTCAGAGTTACTGACATACCATGATGATCGTTGATAATAGTACATATGTCTTTATATTTTAACTTTGGTTTTATTTCGAAATAGTACTTTATCAAACCAAAAGTATCCAGTGTTGTGCTTCGCGGTAGAATGACTTCCATTGCTTTTATAACAAAAAGCAGGCACATTGATGAGACTGCAGCATGCAGTCCAAAATAAAGCAGATGCATCAAGCCGTCCGGCCGGGTAGCACGATGTCCGGCCGGGTAGCATGACGTCCGGCCGGACAACTTTATATCCGGCCGGGAGTTATCGAAGATACAATTTACAGACCTGCCAGCAAAAAATTGTGCATTCAACAGACCAGAAAAGCGAGATTGGCCTGTAAAATAAGTTTTGGAAACATCCGGCCAGTGGAGTTCTATAAGTTCTCAAACAAGTCTTAAAGACCCGGCCGGACATTTGAAATCCTCGGTCGAACATTTCAGACTCTCGGCCGAGAGTTTGTTTGAAGGTTTGTTTATGGCAATTTCCAGGACCAGACTGTTATAAACGCCCGGCCGGACATTTTAAGTGAAGACGCCCGGCCGGGCTTTTCAATACTAGTTTTAAAACTTCCGGCCGGACATTTGAAACGCCCGGCCGGACGTCAAAACACCCGGCCGGACGTTTTAAATGCCCGGCCGGACATCTTGTTTCCAAACTCACGATAAGATGTCCAAATCTGCCACGGTAGTTACTGGTGGATCATTCAGTGCTTGAGAGTGCTTTACTTCTGCTGACATGATAAAACTATTTGTCAACTTTACAAATCGAATTTGGTGCACCCATCCTGATTGATACTGATTAAAAGCTTGAAGACTCTTTCTATTTTTCATTCGTTCTTTTGTGTAAACACCTGAAAGGAAGAGATCATGTTTAGTCACAAGCACGTAAATTGAAGTAAATAAAAAGAGTCTTGAAAAGGAAACTGTGCTTACCTGGAGTGTTGATCAAGTAATCATAAATATCTCCATATTCGACATTTGGCCATTTCGTTGGGTCATCGATCCACATATCGGCAGCAAGTCTATAAGGACATTCCTTTAGCCCAGCAACGTCAAGCTTATTTTTGTATCGTACTTTACATTCCTCAGTAAGTGAATTAAAATATTCGTATGACATCTTACAACCTCTAATACGTACAGATTCGCAGAAAAGAATGGTTTGTTTTCACCCACAATATTTATTCACACGCATTTCCATAATGGCGGAAATTTTGTGACGTCAGAGCGAATCGGAGAATAGATTATTTATATTTTTATTTTGAAAAATACTCTAAAATATTCAGAGGAAACACCTTGCATAAATTAAAATAAAAGCATGATAAGTAAGAAAGTAAGAAAGCAAGCAGAAGTGTCCATTAAAATATATAACTGATGACCATCATGCTATCATAGAACAGAGAGAAACGCTACCAATGCAACTTCTCAACTTTACTACCATGTTTAAATTCTGTTGACTCCCTGTGCGCGCCAGATTTTAAATTCATCACATATATTCGTGTTTTAGTACACGGAACTTGTTAGCGCTAGGGGGTAGGAATGCGTAGGGGATATGGTGTAAGGTATTTACCAGTGATACAAAACCTATAATAAATCTTTTTCATATTGTTCTTAAACGCTTTATAGTAATTATTTATAAATGACAAATTTATAGAATTCCTTAACTTTTTGACTTTGAATTTTACAAGTTTTCATCATGTTTACCCCCAGTCCAGTTTTAAGGATGCAATTTTATCGAAAATCTCATACGTCATCATGAGTTGAAGTCGGCTAAGACTACTTACCAAAGGTTCTATTCTTATTGGATGTGCTGCTAGCAAATCCAATCACACACTCTAATGGTCATAATATAACGTTGCACAAACGTTGTTTTTTAGTCGGAGTAACAACGTTGTTTTTTTTGACGTTGCAGCAACGTTGCGTTTTGGTTACCCGACGTCGCGACTTTGTTGCAACCAAAAACTGACGTTGCTGCAACGTTGCGTGTTTGCTGGGTATAATGTAATAATATTCAAAAAACATTGTATTCTACTACAAGTTGTGAATATTTATTATAAACTTACATATACTCTTTAAAGTATGTGGTGATAGCATTTCTAACTCTTGCACCCATCGGCGTAGTATAAGAGTTCAATTTATCAACTTTGATCCTACCACGTTCTGCTTGCACCACTTGTTCAACTACATGCAAATCAACATCTACGTTTTCTCTTTCGCAAAAATTATACAAGACGAAACAAGCGAAAATGACATTAGGTAGATGACTGACTGGAATGTCCATTGGTCTCATCAAAATTCTCCATCTTGCTTTAAGTCGACCAAACGCACATTCAATCTGATTTCTTGCACTCCGTAACATTTGGTTGAAAATCACCTCCTCGTTAGATTTGCAGTGCTCAAACTCCTTCATCAAGTATGGTAACAATGGGTATGCGGGATCTCCTAACAAAACCTGGGGCACACATTCTTCTCCAGGAACCAGTTCTTTATAAAAAAGGTTAAGGTTATTATCTGTAAACCCTTTTTGGATGTCACAGTTTGCAAATACCCGTGCGTCGTGGACACTACCAGGCCACTTTACCTCCACGTTGGTAAATTGTCCAAATGCGTTACATATCGCTTGGCAGTTTAAGGAATAGCATAGCTTGTAGGAATAGTAGTCATGAGCATTTTCTGACGGTTGCTTTATAGGTATATGGGTCCCGTCGATGCATCCAATCGCCTGAGGGAAGCCAAACCGTTGTTGGAATTGAGATGCTGATTCCAAAACCTCATCTTTTTCGATAGGAAACTTTATAAGTTCTTGTCCCAAATTTTTGGTCAAAATACCACATATTTCTTTAATCACTTGTCCAACTGTACATCGTGCAATGCCAAATGCGTTAGAAGTCATTCGCATTGAACCTTGATCCTTAAGGTAATAAAGTGTTATGGCAAGCCTCTTTTCCAAACTTATTATGTCTTGCCTGACTCTGCAGGATCTTTCCTTGGCATGAGGTTTGATCAGGTTCACTAATTTCAGAAAAGCAGCCTTTGACATTCGCAAGTTCTTCTTCCATTCTTCTTCTGCCAATTTATCGTTGATTAGATTTTGCCACCACTGATCGGTTCTACCAGGTTTTACCCATATTGATTTTTTTCTTCGAAGAAACCTAAAATACACATTGTAACGCATTGAGCATGATCAATAAAAATACATTGACTCCACTTGGATGAACGGTTGCAAAGATGAAAAGTTTACAGTACCAACCTTTTTCTCGCTGAATAATATCTAGCCAAAGCAATATTCCTTGACATTATTGCTCCATTTCGAAGATGACGCAGATTACTTTGTTGCTGGACAATCTTTAATGCTATAACTGCTTGAAGCTGTAGTAATAGCAAAGTGGTGGTTAAAATACTCGATATACACGAGATCAGAATAGTTAACTGCTTACGATTCTCCATTTTTTTTTTTTTTTTTTTTTTACTATCATTAAAAAAGAAAAAATACGAGTTGAAAAAAATCTTTTATGTTTATCATACTGCAAGTTGCTTAATTAAATTTTTACCCGAACTGAAGCGAAGTGAAATATACCCGAAGTGAGGTGAAGTGAAATTACACGTGTAACATGAAAAAAATTCAAACCGGCGTGAAATTTCACGCCGGCGTGACTTTCACTTCGGATACGTGTAACCACCCCCTTATAATAAACTCGACTCAAGCTAGAAATAAATTCAAAAAGCTAATCAGTGAGTGCAAAACAGTTAGTTTAACACAAAGGACTGCCTCAGGGATCAGCAGATACAAAGTTGACAAAGGTTATGGAAAATGGTGGGATATACTTTTTCCACTTGTTGCAAGTAGAGAATCGTCTGATCCAAATATGCTAGTGGAGCCATCAGAAGATACAGCAATAGAGGAATCTGAAAGCAATCAAGACACTGAAAACAACACAGACAAAAGACCCTCAACAGAAAAAGTTCCCATGAGACCATCGACAAAGAAAAAAAAATGTACAGATACTGGCACAGCCCTCATCGAAGTGGCTAAAACATTTATTGACAATGATCCAACTGAAAAGCTATTAAAATACATGGCAGAGGAGAATGAACGTTCACGTAAACATGAGCTGCAAATGATGCAGTTACTTATGATGAGCCAAAACTAAAATACTATGCAAAATAATAATATGTTTAATATGCAGCCTCACCCACATTATTTTAACAACCGAAGTGCAAATATTTCACCCAACACCTACCACAGCTATAATCAAATTTCTGGATCTCAAGAAAAAGAGCAAGAATATGACAACCAGAAACACTCATTTAATTGGCCCTTTTAAAGAGAAAATGAGTTTAAACTTTAAGACATGATGTTGTTTTGAACAAACTTTGTTTAAATATTCTTCTGTTATTATTCTTCTGATTGGCATTTGAATAAATAAAAAACTTTAAAAAAATCATTTGCTAACTGGGCTTATATACAGTATTTATTTGTCATTTGCTTCTTTGTAATATATTATAACTAATGTGCAGACATGACATATGCGCAAAAACAGTAGGTTGCCACTAATTTCTCTCTTTTATGGAATTGAAATTCATAGCAAGATAAATCAAAACTGGTGACAAATATTGATCATTTATATTGCCTAATATGTTAATTATGAAATTAACATCTTTGTTTGCAGATTTTATTTAAATGGGTATACACTTATTTTGATGGGAAGAAAAAGAAATGAAGTATAGCAGTAATTCTTCTGCTTTTTTTACTATATATACACTTCTTTTGGTCATGAAGAAAAACAAAGATGTTCTTAACAAAACAGATTAACCCAAGACAAAGCTAAAAAAGAGAAAGTGTTCAACTAGGCTTTGATATTTAGGTATACATCAAAGAATTTCATATATTTTTGTTGTACACAAATATAGTGTTTGTCATGTTATTTATGAAAAGACTTTCTATATTTCAAAAGTCAGTTTGCATTATTTTTTTGATTCCAAAAGTAGTCTGAAAGATGATCTCGCACTAACTGAGCTCCTCTAGCATTTTCATGTGTTGTACAGTGTCCGGACACCATATTAAGTTTACATCTGATTTCTTCACTTGTAAGTTGTCTATTTTTTTCATGGTCAAAGGTAAGATCAAGTGCATGTGGCATTTTGTCATTTTTTTCTATACAGATGTTATGGAGAACAATACATGCTAAAACATTGTTTTTCAATGAATTTTCGCTACATTCACTTTTTCTATACAGGGCTCTCCATCGTCCTTTTAATTGTCCAAAAGCACACTCTGTTACCATCCTACCTCTGCTTAGACGATAATTAAAGTAACTTTGCTTTTCTGTAAGAACTGCATTAGAATAAGGTTTTTGTAGCCAAGTGTGATGAGGAAATGCAGAATATCCTAGCAATACAGGTGGGATGTCCATACCATTTACATCCTTGACAATGTGTGGTAATTTATCTCCTTTTACTATATGTTGATAAAGTCGAGAAGCTTGAAATGTACATGCATCATTAACACTTCCTGGTAGTCCAGCAGATGCCCACAAAAATTTGTAATCTGCTCCAACTATACCCATCATTACAATTGAATAAAAATTTTTAAAGTTATAGTATTCTTTACGAGCTTCATTTCCTCCATGAGGGCATTTTAAAGGGATATGGCACCCATCAACTCCAGAAAAACCTCCAGGGAACTGCCAGAGAGATTCCATTTTGTTTATTGCAAGGAACATATCTCTTTCTTTATCTGGAAAAATTACATGTTTTCTCCAAAGTCTTTCAATCAAAAGTTCACAAACGTCTTGGGTTATAGTACTTACAGTACTTATACCCCTACCAGTCATCTCTGAGATTGTTTGATAATAGTCTCCGCGACTTAATCTATACAGACATATAGCTAGTCTTTCTTTTGGTGAGATGGGATCTTCACATAAAAATTCTTTTTGTAGACCGTCTTCAATGAGGTTTAAAATATATTGAAATGTGTCTTTAGATATTCTGAACAATGATTTAAAGCGATTATCATCGTATGTACTCCAAACATGTTGAAACCAACCTTGATTTCTTTCATATCGTTTGCAACTTCGAATTCGTGGGTTAGCTTCCCTTTCACTGTGTTCTTCAAATGCTATATAAAGTTGGAGCCATCTCGTCCAAAAGTGGTAACGTCTTATGAGAAACCCAACGAAAAAACTTAACTTTTCTCTTCTCCTTCTCTCTCTTCGAATTCGAGAAAGCAGAATTATTTTGTTGTTAAAAACAGCCACCATTTTAAAAAAGTTTGGCGCGATTCAGAACGGCTCGGCTCGGTTCGGCCCTTATAAAATGGTATGCCGAACCGAGGTGAACCGAGCCGTGCTAAAAAATTTCCGAGTTCGGCTCGGCACGGCACAGCTTATAAAATGGGCCTTATACCCATAAGGGCTAGTGGGCATTGGTATACATCTCTGTTCATGTCTGGACTGTGTCCCATGTGAGTATAAAACAACTTCCTTTCATTTTCGGGAAGATCCAACGAGGCATAAATAGTGCTAACCCTGTGCCGGTTGTTGGTAGCATTGATCAAAGTTGGTTTCTTAAGATCAACTCCATTACAAACCTCTTTCAACGCATGCCAACCAGAAAAATTCAATTCTGACAGTTGTGTGCTTGCAAAAACAAATGGATTTTTTTCTAGCACACCACATTCCTTACGAATTTTAGGATCTGTTAACATTTTCATTGCCTTAACAATATCATTGGGAATTAACAAAGGCACCAAATGTCGATTTCCCTTGTCTGTCTGATAAGCTATTTTCATAGCATTTACCAGCATCTTATCACTTTCAGACAGGCCTTGCAATCGTTGCTTATCTATCCATCCATCTTTCTCAGCCTCAACCCAGTCAACTATCTGTAGACGACCTGTTTCTCCACCACGACGAGCATTCAGAAGGGTAAGGCGAGACATTACAAGATTTCTCAACTGAATAAAGCTGTGCACTGACCAAAAATTAAAAGGTCCACACATTTCTTGAATTTTGCTCATAATGTGTGCATGCAACGCTTTGATATCTTCCTCAAGTGGTAACTGATAGGGCTTCCTTGTTTTTCTCAATTTATCTTGCTCCAATTGATATCTTGCATTGGAAACTATGATATCTTGATTTGATTTCAGGCACTGTAGAAATTTATTCAGTTCTGTGGACAGTTCTTCTTTTTTTTGAAGAAAGAACAAATCTCGAAGTTGCTTCACTGATTTTATCAATAGATAGTATAAATTATGTCGAAGGCCAGCTTTAATACCTTGATCAGCTTTTACAGTATAAACATCCACTGCATCACAAAGGAAGTCAAAATTTTCACGAGTAAACATATCCAAAGAGCTATGATGCATCTCATTGATTCCTTCTAAGGACTTAAAAGTTTGGTATAATGTGCCAAGTATTCTCATGTCGCTTCTCACAGACTTGCATACTCCTGCAATTTTTTCTTTCTTAAATGAACATTTTTTAAATAACCTGTTTCCAATATAAACAATATATTCATCCTTTCTAACAAGTTCACCTATGTCATCATTTCTTAGTTTAGAAAGAATTTTTAGCAGAAAGCCATCTGATAACTGTAAGTTTGTTGATAACGAATCCACATACACTGGGGTTGGTACAACTACACTATCGTTGACTTTCATACAATGTTTCTTGTGACTACCAAAGAATCTCTTCGAAACAAATGCGGAACAGCCACTGCAAAGTGTTAGCTCGTTATATTTCTATCTTTTCCTTTCCCCTTGATAGGTAGGGTTCTCTTTCACAGCTTCATCTTTGTTATATAATAAGATTCCTTCCCTCTTCATCTTTTGGAATTCTTTTATCCGCAATGGTTTTTTGAGTTGAATAGCTTCTTTGACTCTCTTGATTTCTTTGTGACATGCTGCTATGTGTCTTGACAGCTTTGACGACATTTTATTGCAAAATATACATTTACGCACAGGTTTTTTGTAGGATGAACGTTTCTGCAATAAAAAAAATCAATGGTCTTGCTTACATCAGGACATCAATATTAAAATTTTAAGATGAAATTTCTAATAGGAAGTTTGCATTGGTAAATATAGGTAATAAAATGCAAACTTTCAATTTAACAATTTTATAGAAACTCTTTAGGAAAGTCATCAATTTATTTAGCAGCCAATTCATAAAATTACTTTTATGGAGCAGAGTATGTTGCTTCTTATCTGCTAATTCTTGGTGAAAAATATGTCCTTTTACACCCTTTATTAAAAATGACGAAATATCTTGTAAATCCACATTACCTTTATTGGCTCAACCACACTTTCATCACTTGAATCTACAACAGATATGTCAGCATCTAACTCCATTCCAGAATCATTCAATACTGTAATCTACAAACATAAACTTTGATAATTTACACACAATAAATAGTCCACAGAAAAATGAGATACATGTAATAGATTCCTGAATGTTTGGTTACTACTGAATACTACTTATTATATGTAATCAAATTATTTAATCAAAATCTTACCTGTTCAACTATCTCATGATTTTCTCTTTCTAAAAAGTAAATATGAGATACACTAAACAACTGTTTTTAACAAGTAAAAAAGTAACAAGATAAGATTCAAATGTATGAACAGTAAATTTGAAAGATCTAGAAAGTTTTAAAAACTTGTCTACTAAATTAATGGAGACATACCTTCTATTGAAACAATCATGTTTTCCAGCAGATTTTCCACTTCTAAATTTTAAAAATGAAAAGAAGCATAACTTCATATAGTATTTCAGTTACTGTTTATGAGTGAGAAAAATCAAATACTAATAAAAATAAGTTTATAAATCCATTTCTGTCATTGTTATCCACTCAGCAGCATAGGAAGCTTACTGCTCAAGATACCTAAATCAAATGGCCCATGAGAAAAAAAACAACAGACCTGATCTGTAAAATTTATGAACAAAAAATAACTAAGCTGATAAAGTTCAGCTCCTTTCATCTAGTAATTTAATTTTAATAACATGGTAGGTTTGATATTCATTATATATTGCATTCTCTAATATTGAATGAGTGACAGGAATCTCCCATAATGCCGTCAAATGTAGTGGTTAAATTGGCTGATAATGACTTACTCAAAAATGGAAAACCTGAATTTTAACGAAAACATTTACCTGTTTTTGTTTCATCATGCAATGAATGAGGAAACATCTATTAAAAAAATGGGGGTTGCATAAAATTGGTAACATATGCTAAATGTGGGATAAATAGGTATATCTCTAATTTTTCTTTTATTCTAAAAAGGTTGTTCTACCTACATTTTCACAAGCCTGTAACGCATTGGATAGAACATCTGTCATTTCTGTGTCACTGTCATCAATCTAAGAAATAAAGCAGATACAATAATGTGAAAAGCAAGAAATTTGCAAGTCAGGAATTTCATAATAACTATCATTAGGCTAAGTTTGCAATGTGTACCATTAGTAACAAAATACAGTTACTACAATTATAAATTATTCATTATTCTGAATAAACAATATTCTTTCTAGAAACTTTAGGGGAAATTTTTAATAAGATTATTAAGAATCATAACAACATGAAAATTACCATATCAATAACTGATATGCCATGCATGTTGAAATCAATGTCAATGTCCAAATTACAATTCTTTTCATTACTAACATCTTCAGTAGAGATAACTTCCTTAAAACCTTCAATGCACTTAAGTCCAACACAATCTTGTTCCTCTTCTTCAATTTGGCTATGGTCAACAGCAATAACCTTTTCCATATCATGTTTTAGCTGTCCTGACATATATTTGTTGGTGTTGCTTTCAATAAGTACCTTGAATACAACAGTTCAATAGTTTGATGTAAGTATGTTAAAACTTTAAAGAAAATGTAAGGGTTGTTAAATCAATGCAATTATGTTATTACATGATTCTCATAAGTATTTTCCTCCTTGTTGTCTTCTGACTTATCTTTATTCTCATAAGTATCTTCCTCCTTGTTGTCTTCTGACTTATCTTTATTCATTACCTACATTAGACAAACATACCTGTTGTGACCTATTTAAAAATATTGCCTGTTATACTTAATAGGATTACCTTATAGAAACAGAAACATTTTGTTTGAGTTATATGAAAAGTGCCAGTTAAAAAGTCTTGCTGAATTGTATTTAAGAGCTTGTTTATACCTCAAATGATTGCATTTTTGTCGTAAACCCAGAATCATCAAGAGGTTGTGTCTCATCAAGCACATCTGAATTCTAAAATTAAAATAATCAGTATTTGAAATTAAAACATTTAGTATACAAAAATTATTGGCAGTTTGAAAACAAAATTAAAGGAAATCAACAAAATAATTTTACCGTTTTGTACTCTACACATGTTCAGGAAAACAGTCAAAACATAAACACACAAGATTTTAACTGATGGTATAAATAAGAAATTCAATTTGTTTTTACCACATCATTTTCAGCATCGTTAGAAGATTGATGGCCATCAGCTACTGGTGGTACTTTCTTGCTGGCCTATTTACAAAATTCAATAAAAGCTAGTAAAATATAGCAAAGTTAAAAACTTATAAAGGAGTTTTAAAGTTAAAATTAAAGGAAAACAAAAACCGTAACTTGTTCTCACTGTTTTGTTTTTTATATTATTAAAAGATCTACATAAGCCGATTGGCCAAACAACCGTGGGTATTTAAAAGTCCTGGGAAAATTTGTTTATATTTTCTTCGCTAGAATACCATCTAATGAAATAGACTGTTTTGCGAAACTTATTAATTTGAAGTTCATATCTGATTTAGAAGAAGTACAAGTAGAATAAACGTAATTAATTTTATTTTAGATAAACATTGTTTACATTAGTAATGATTTATAATTAGATCCCTTTAAAGCTTATTGAAAAGCTTCTTCTTTGATTGATAGATTGATATATTGTTCTGTTAATCCTGATATCACCTTGGTTGATCAAAACCTGTCTCAGCATTATTGTAGAGTGAGTTGTGTACAATTTTACATGTAACAAGTTGATTCTCTCAAATAGGACACCTTGGTGTATATTTATCTAGTATATTTATTGTATTCAGAGCAAGATAAGCTTTATTGCAATAATACTTTACCATTTCTCCTTTTTAATAACTTTTGGAAATAGTTTGTCCATTGGTTTACTGTTTAACAGGACAGAGACTCAATCAGTTATTAATTCACAGGCACTTTTTCAATGTTCTTAACATAATAAGAGTAATGCACTAACCATTGATTGAACTTCTAATAATTTCAAGGGCTTTTGACAATCTTTTGCCTAAATATTCATAGAAAACATGCTAACTATATAGATATTATAAATAGATAGTTAGAAATTACCAAACCTATGAACGGAAGAAAAAATATGCCCTAAAAGCACGTTAAACTACCTTATTCTAGGAAATTAACGGGCAATGCATTTAACGCACAGGAAATTAACAAGAAGAAAATTAACGGCGTTGTAGGTAAATAACCTTTATTTTCCGATAAAATTAACGCAAATTAAGCTAGCAGTTTTCAAAGTCTAGAAAAATAACAGATTTTTCATATAAGGACTTTATACGTATTATGACACTGCAAGAAATCTGATGTTCAGTTGTTCATCAGAAAACATCAGATCACACGACGTTGGACGTATCCCATGGGTATACATAAGAAGGTGGAGTCATTATATCAGGAAAAATTGTATCATAGAAGTACAATATACTCTGGTATTGTTTCAAGATAGATTGATAAATTTTCGTTTCGATAAACATTTGAAAAAAGATGCATACAAAATTAACGCCTTATGTATGATATTATCCCCTAACAAAATTAATACGTTAGAAAATTAAAATTAACGAGATTTTCCAAAAACCGAGTTAATTTTCCAGCGCATTAATTTCCTAGAATAAGGTAACTCAATATTTAGTTTTGAACTATGCCAATTCACAGCAAAACATTCCACATATGAAATAATAAAGCCACATCCCTTAAAAATACTATTATCAAATTGTGTTAATTTTGAATTTCAGATTGCACTTGGAATATGTAAGAAAAATACAGTAGCCAATTTAAAATAAAAAATTTGATGAAAATACTTTAGTTAATCAAAATTACCTTTCTCCAAACTAATCCTTTTTCTCCATAATCATAACGGAGTTCTGTTCCTTTTGGAATAAACTTTAAGGCAAATATGCACAGCCTTACAGAACCATCCACGTTTACTGCCTTCATTCTACAATTTGCATAGCATCGTGGGCTATCATTTACATATCTGCCAAGTCTTTTTGTGTGAAGTGTTGCATCTATGCTAAAGAAGTAAGGATCTATAGATCACTCTAAATAATAACATCAAGAAAAATGGTTGAAATAATATAGATTTATGTCATTCTATTTATTTCTGCATGTCACTTTCTTGAAAATCTTGTGAAGCTGATATTTGCAGATAGGAACAACACTGCTTGGTTACTTTTGATTTTGGAAATGATATAGAATGAAGTTTAGTTACCAGAATTCATAGAACCTGGTTCAGTATCTACACAAAGATGTGATATAAGAAACACCAGTAAACTTACCATATCTTTTCATAAAAAAACAAATAAGAACCAACATGTTCTGTATACATTTTCTGTCTTTTCAGACCTTCCATTGAGGACAGTATTTCTCCACAATATTCCAATAAAAACTCCCCCTTCTTTCGGTTTTGGCTTGTAAAGATGCCATATCCTAAACAAGATATCAAAATCAGTTAACTTAAAATACTAAACACAAATGCTCAACATTAGAAGCTGAACATCTGCTGTTTTTTTTCTTATGTATTCATGTATTCAACTGTTTATTGTTACAATAAACAGTTGAATACATATATGTTTTTAGGAATATTATATAAATTAAAAAGAATGAATGAATTTTGTGCTAAAATCAATCATGCTCAGCTGTTCTTTTCAAATTTCCAAATTGATTAGCGCACGCCATTTTCTTATTTAAACAAATATGAAAAACAGAAAACAAGTTATTGATGCATAACAGAAACAGAACTTCGTTTCTGTAGATGATGTAATCACGGTAACGACACGGAAACGGAACGATTGTTACCGTGAAATTTCGAGGCCTGTCAAGTCAAATGTTGAATATATTACCCAATTATTTATTGTAAGACTTATAATTATTTATTGACTGACACCATCTAATTGTGGCTTATGTACATAGGGTGGCAGCCATGTCATATTATAGATCTTAGGAAGTAACACAATGTTTGACCCTCATTTGTGGATTCTGTTTATAGTTACGTTGTATATTGATAAACTATCCATCTCATTTTACAATGATCCTAATTTTTCTATCTAGCCTGTTTTCAGCCTGTCAAAATCATACCACAAAACACATGTTCACAAAACAGGTGATTTAAGTATCAGATTACTCCATAACCAATATAATGGGTGAATATAATTTACAAAGTTTGCAATGTAATAGCTACAGAAATAAATGATTCACACCTTTGTAATCATCTATGAATTCTTTTACAAATCCAGCTTGATCCTTTCCTTCTTTGCAGAATTTTAGGTACTCCTCAACTGGTAAGCTGTTTCTAGCCTAGCATTTTAAATAAGTACATTCGGATACAGTGCAAAAACAAATCTCTAAAATTGCTGTTCAAACTATGCTACTTTAATCGGAGAAACTTTTGCAAGAAAAACTTTTGCGAATTTGACCCTTTTTCGCGAAAGTTTATCCCACGAAAAATTTAAAATTGCTCATTTGCAAAAGTTTATCTCGCGAAATTTCGCTTTTATTCGATTCAAATGCATGAAACTAAATTTAGTCAATATTCTGCATAAAAAATTCCTTTGTTTTCTAAAAAATGCCCTAAATTATTTCTAAAAATTCCTTCATTCGTGAAAGTTTATCTCGCGAAATTTTGCGACTTTTCCAATTCACGAAAGTTTATCCAAAAAATGTTGCAAATTTTTGACCTCGCGAAAGTTTCTCTGATTAAAGTATTCAAAATATCTTAAGTGCTTGATTGTACGAAGACGGCTAGAATGGTTAGAATACCTAGCTAGTTTGTCTTTGTTGATTGCATTTACATGGAGAAATTATTCAAGAAAATGGCTGGATCACTTAAATTTTCGACTCTGACTAGTGGCAAAAAGTCCATGATTTACTTAAATATGCATGCATCAACTCAGTTTAGCTGACTTTTATGTAATCATAAGAAAAAAGCTGACACATATTGACCCAGTTGAAAGAGTGATCTGACTCAGTAAACTGAGTTGACTGGAACAGCTTTTGTCATTACAATCAGGAATCTATTTTAAATGATTTTCTGCTAAATAACAAGCTAAAACACCTCCTTCAAACTAACAAAATACGAAAATTAATATTGTTAGGGCAAGTTATAAACCTGACATTAAAGGTTGATTCACAAGAATACCTGTCTTCTCAAACCACGGAAACTCTTCGATTTTGGTTCAATAACTGCATCCTGTAAATATAAATAAGCAAGATACATATGAACTTTTTGTGTAACTAAAGGATCTCACCTAATATATGAAGCATAAAAAGATAAAAATAATCTTTGAAAAGGAAATAAAACTCATGTTCATTAAAGAGAAACAGAGGTAAAAAAAAACCATATATACTCCTTTTTTTTGTTTTATCTTAAAGAACTTTTGAAAATATTCAAAAAAAATTATTAGAAGACAAATACTTTGTTTTTAATATTTTCAAAAATTCTTTAAGATAGTCCTTCAAAGTTTTCTTGTTGCTGCTATAGTTTCAATAATTGTGACGTAACGTACACAGCTGACCATTGTTGTATATAACATATATCTACAAAAAGAAACAAATTCAAGACATTTAATTCTATACAGGGTGGCCAGGGAAATTTGAATTTTAAAAATTAGGAGAATGTAATAATTTTTGAGACTTTTGAAAAATATTTTAGGAGAAACCGGCCTAAATGCATAAAAACAGCATGGAAAAATTAGGAGATTTTAGGAGAAATTTGTTAAGTAAAGAAAGCGACACACAAACATTGGTTGTTTTTCTTAAATCAAGTGTTGATAAGTCTGACTTTCTTTTATGACTGCATTGTCTCTTACTTGGAATTACAGATAGTTCGAACAAAATAACCAAGCCAAATTATTACTATCTGTATTGATAATAAACTAATCAGATAATCTTGAAGAAAAACAATGGTAAATACAAATGATTGATGAATAAGTTTTCATCAATTAGGGGCATAGCAGGTCAAAAACTTTTAGAGGGGGCTGATTGTTGTAACATCCAGTTTTACTGATGTAGGAGGCTCCACCATGGTTGGGGCCAAAGTGTTAGAAAACGTTTTTGAAATTTAAGCTCCAGATTGGCTAAAAACGCCTACTTTGCAGGGATAAAATCTGTAATATACATACAAGTTAGGTCGAAAAATGGACATATTTCAAACAAATGTGAACACTTTGTTATAATTATGTTTATAACTTGTTACTTTAGCCTACAATTAGAACCATAATTAGCCTCTTGTATATATTAGTGTGAATCGTCTCTCACACAATTTTTTACAAACTGATGTTGAAAAGAAATTGTTGATTGTTTCACCCCTGTCAATACTTAGATATTTATTTAGCCTTTGCACAAGGTAAGGAAAAACTTGATCAATTGTAAAACATAAGACTCATAAAAGAATAATGCTCTTTGTTCTTCTAACTCAATACAAATTTCATCATCCCATGAAAGATAGTAACTTTACATGAAAATGTAAAACACAAGAAACAGTGAAACTAGCAGATATATCTTTACGTGAACCAAAGTAAAGGTCCTTTTTTTCAATACTATTCTAATGAAATGCAAAATGTAAAACTTTATTAAGTCAAAATTATTTTTAAATTGTGACCAAGTACTGCTTCCAGTTAAAAGTTTTCAAAGTATGTTATAAGTTCAATAATGTACCTTTCAAAACGTATAGCAAAAGATTTCACATTATCATTTTAGAACTCCTGTAATTTCATAATAATCATTGTGAGTGACACGACATATAAAACGTGAGTGACACGACAAGTGCACATTCATATATTAAAACCTAGAAGTAAGTAAGTAAGTAAGTGAGGAATCACGATCGCCCTATTTCTTGATTTCAGTAGCCCTAAATCCAATTGCACGGCCCGAAATTCATTTTCTGATTGGAAATAGGGTGAATGTGCCCGAAATTTTATTCGTGTCGCCCTAAATCCAATTGCCGAAGCCCGTTTTTCGATTTGGTGCCCGAAATCCAACGGCAATTCTAATATTCGGTTGCCGGTAGTTTTTTATTTTCTTGTTGAAGTTGTACCGAATTCCATCCGGTCCACATCGGCGTTGTATTGGTGTCGTTGTAAAAAACATCAAACATCCATATAATGTTCTCAATTCTTGAATCAAACAAAAGTGATAGGTGGTTCTTTTCAGCTTCAATGATCGTCTGATTGTCGATAAATTTCTCTAATATTTTCGGTTTTTTTCTGTAAGGCTGTAATTCTGATCCAAAAATTTCGTAAGATCTTTTTCTCTTCTTCCTTTTCTTTGGCAGGTTCTCATGATCACTTTGGGCTTCTTCTTGAATGATATTATCTTCCACCTCTACGTTCACTGTTTGAAATGCAATACCAACCGTGTCATGAAGCGTGTCTTTACCACTAAAAGTATCAACAAACCGGTCAAAGTTATCCCAAGCCACGCCAAAACCAGAACCTTTGAATGGCTTCAATCCATCAGGAATCATGTGGCCCTCCTTGTTTGCTTCTATTGTAAGTGAAGTTTCAAGCTCTTCTGTTGTGTGGTAGCTTACGCAATGCCCAAGTCGATTCAAAATCTCAATCATTTTCCGGCTACCTGTTAAACTTTTAACATTCAAAGCCAATTCTAGATGCTTTGTTGGTTTCTTCTTCCCGGAAGTAGCAGAAAAAACAACATCTTGACTTATTGAATCCACTCTCCTTTTATTCCTTTCGTAATTCCAATTCCGTGAATCAGGACCTGCAATTAAATATTGGAAGAATTCAGTTACCAAAGCAGGTACTTTAATTTCACCTTGCAAAATATCTACAGTTTTCAAGTTTTCAGGAAGTGGCTGAAAAGGAGTTTTGTTAATTTCTTCACGTAATAGTATAGCAACTTCTCTAATAGCTTTATTTTTCGACTCCATCTCGTTGTTAAATTTCGTCAGTGCTTCATCTCTGGACAAATTTGAAGAAAACACCAAACTGCCACGTATTGTCCTTCTCTTCTCTATTTTGATTTTATCTTTGTAAAAACTCAGCAGTTTCTTCTCCAAGATCTGTGTTGAAGGAACGACATCATTAAATTCCTCACCACCAATATCACGGATAAACCCTTGATAGAAACTTGTCAATTCTGTTAATTTTGAAACCTTTTTAGCTCTTATTATGTGATTGTCAATATGGTTTACAATTGCTTCAAATGCTTTTCCGTGTACTTCCCTTTCACGATGCCAATACCTTTCTTCTTTATTGCTGAGTCCTGATGCTGCTTGTGCTTCTTTTTGATATTTTGAGCGGCAATAAGGATGATACTTCACCTCCTTTGCAATAAGATCAATTCCTGAAATTCTTCCGAGCATTTCATGATCCTTCTTCCATTCGGCAAATCTCTGAATGCTCTCCTGAAAATTGTTAGTTGAAACATTCACCAATTTCACGTATTGTCCTGAAATTCGTTTTCTTTCTTGATTACAAAACAAGCATACAGGTTTGAAAATACCAGATGAAGTAGCCTCAGGTATGAGGCTTTTTAGTATCGGTGAAAGCCACTTTAGGTCCAAAAAGTGACCTTGACTAAAAATTCAGCTGACTTATGGAAGACCATGGAAATTTTGGTTAGCTTTCAAGAATTTCGACTCCTCTTATGTATAGGAATTCTCAAGAGCAATTTAAACCATGTACCTTATGGTATAGCTTAAATGCCACTTTAGGTCCAAAAAGTGACCTTGACTAAAAATTCAGCTGACTTAAGGAAGACCATGGAAATTTTGGTTAGCTTTTAGGAAGTTCGACTCCTCTTATGTATAGGAATTATCAAGAGCAATTTTAGCCATGTACCTTATGGTATAGATTAAATGCCAATTAGGGGATATTTGGGTCCAGCTGAAAGGGACTCGGTCAAAGAAATTTTGGTATGCTACCTTTCATATTTGTTAGTCATACAAAGAAGCTTTGATTGTGAGATTTGGAACTTTGTACCTTATGGTATAATTAAATGTCAATTTGGGCTCACTGTTTAGGGGCTTTTGGTCAATACCGCCACGGGGCTAGACCAGCTGACATAAAAAAATTTAATGTTTTTCTTATGTACTTCTAAAATATAGAATCAAAAATTTTGTACTTTATGGTATGGAATTTCTGTGGTGGGCTCCTGTACTATACGTAAAGCTAGCCGTACCTAACAGCCGTACCTTAGCCGTACGTTAGCCGTACCTTACTAGATATGCCTATTTACAATAGTTGAGTGTATTTGTTGCAAAACAAGTACATAATTCCAGATAATGAAGATGTCCTGACACATTATTTCAGTTTGTTAACCAGCAACGCCACTGGTAAATACAAAAAGACCCAATAAGTACAATTAACTTCAGGTAACAACAACGAGGAAGAGCCGGCTAGGGAATCCCCTTACGGCTCAATGGAAATTAAGTATGACTGACCATGGATATAAGTACAGCCTGTCTGAGCGTCTTAAGTACGGCTAGCTGGTAGTGATGACTCAATAATGTAATAGGTACGTTGATCATCAAGAAGAACAAGACAACATACCTTATCGGGGAAAATTTTCGTCGGGGAAAATTTTCGTCGGGGAAAAATATTCGTCACTTGCTAAAATTTTCGTCACTTTTCCCCGACGAAAATTTTCCCTGGGGTATTTTTCAAACAAGAATTTTTTTTTGCATCTATATTTCATTCTTTAACATCTAATTCCAAATTTTCATTAAACTCTATTTTTTCTTCGGCCTCGTCTTCGCTGGTTTCTTGTTCATCCTTGTTTGCTATGGATTCTTGAGGGCACTTTGGTTCAAGGCTTACCACCTCAAAATGCACGTTTTCATCATCTGTATCTTCGTCTTCACCGGCAACAATCCCCGTATATGTAAACGAATAGAAATTTTCGACAAATTCTTTCATTTCATCCAATATGACTTTTTTAGGGCACAGAAATGTTAGGGTTAGTGGCACCTCAAGCCCACCAGAAGGGATTGGTGATGGCTTATACGCTAAAGATTTCAATGTCCCAATTACTTTTCCTCCTTCTTCTTTGATGAAGAAATACACGTAGCGCGAGATTTCTCGTGGAATATGACCAACTGTTTTCCAACCAAAGAAATATTTGTGTTTTGCTTTAATAGCGCAAGAGTAAGGATCTGTTTCAATGGATCTTTTGTTGGTCTCCAACTCGACTTTAACATCCTCTCCGATAGTCGCATCAGACCAGCTGGTTTCTTTGTAGACGTGATAGCCACGAGATGCAATAACACATTGAAAAGAGTAATCCATTTTGTTTCGACAGACTGTGCTTAGGACAAAAAGAAATCTCTACAAAGAATCAAAATACTTTGATTCTCATTAGAATGTCTTAATTTATAATATTCGAACGTCTATTTAAAAGGATTCGAACGTCTTCATTCGAATGCTTGAGTTAAAAATCGAATGTTTACAAAAGTGGTAGAAGAAAAAGGACACGTTACTGGTAAGATGGCAACAAAAAACGACCTTCGTTCTTATTTTAATACTGCTGAAAAAAAGGCCAGTGGAAAAAATAATAAAACTGGTCTCAAACAAATTATTGTTGCTGAGACAAACGAAGCAACTAAAGCTGATGTTGATATGGCAAGAGAAGAAGTCAAAAAGCAAGTATCAAAGCGAAAGAAATATCAAACTGTTCCTGAGAAGGTGAAGTTGGAGATTGGTAGATTTGCCGCTTTAAATGGAACACAGGCTGCCCTCAAAAGATTCACGAAAATCTACCCTAAGTACGATTTGAAACGCACATCAATCAACTCTTGGAAGGGTAAATGCAAAACTAAGAAAGAGAGTTCCCTTTCAAAACGTACAGGTAGACCGAACCTACTGAGTGACCATTTGATAAAAAAAGCCAAAGATATCATCATTGGTACACGAAGTGCCGGGACAGTCATCTCTCGACGAATGGTAATCGCAATAGCAAGAGGTGAGTGAGAGCGGTTTTCTAAAAACCTCATTAATAAACTCCGAATTTGTCTTTTCGTTCACGATTAATGGTGTGTTTTGTTAACCCTAGATTAAATGAATTTTTCTTTCATTAGCATAACACAGCAACTTCTTTCCTTTCTCAGGTGTTGTCAAAGCAAACGAACCAAGCCTATTGAAGGAGCACGGTGGATCACTCGAACTCACCGAAGACTGGGCACGATACTTGTTGCAATCAATGGAGTGGGTCAAGCGAAAAGGAACAACCGGGAAAGTAGAGCCCTCTGAGAAATTTTTGTACGAGGAAAAATTCTCCTATCAGCGTGGAATCTCCAAGGTCGTACTTGAGCATGACATCCCACTAGATCTCGTATTGAACTTGGATCAAACACCATTATCCTATGTGTCTCCAGGCAAGTACAGTTTCTGTTTAAAAGGCTCGAAAACTGTACCCATAAAAGGTGTTGACGATAAACGCCAAATAACCGCAACATTCACGGTTTCAGCTACAGGAGCCTTCTTGCCAATTCAAGTAATCTATCAAGGAAAAACCAAAAGGTGTTTGCCAAAATATGTTTTTCCCAAAGAATTCGACGTGACCTTTACCAAGAATCACTGGTCAAATTATGAAAAGTGCATCGATCTTTTTGAACGTATCATCTTCCCGTATTTGTGTCAAAAGAAGGAGGAGCTTCAATACCCTTCAGAGCAGTATTCTCTGGTTATCATGGATACGTTTAAGGGGCAGGACAATGATGCCATAAAAGAATTATGTGCAAAAAACAACTGTCAATTGATTATTGTGCCTCATAACCTTACCAACAAATTCCAGCCGCTTGACCTGACTGTCAATCAAAAGGCAAAAAAGTTTATCTCTAACAAGTTCAACGAATGGTATGCCGAAAAAGTAAGCCAACAGCTGAGGATTGGTAAAGCTCCAGCTGACGTCAAAGTTAGCTTGAAGCTAAGTGACCTTAAGCCGCTGCATGCAAAGTGGATTGTCGAAATGTACGACTTTTTGAAGCAAGAAAAGTCCTCAATCATCAAAGGTTTTGAAAAAGCGGGGATACTAGAGGCAGTCGAATCGGCAAAAGCAGTGTACACATGATGCGAAAATCCTTTTGACGAAAAAAGATTGTAAATATTATATTTTTGCGTCACGAAAAACGAACCGGAGATAACAGGAATATGTACAGGCCAGTTGTGTTCTGAATCAGTCAGTATGACTTTCAATCCTGCATCCAAGACATTTAAAAATGTTGTGGCAAGAAATTTGGTCAAAGCCTGTTTCTTTGAAACAGCTAAATCTATTCTTCCCATTACTTTGCGGCGTTTTCGACTTTCCAGGACACGCTTGATACTTTCGTTAGGACTTGTCGCACAACAATGCTTGTTGACAGTTAATTAAAAATTAAAATAAGATATATGAATATAAGATATATAAACTATAAGATATATGTAAGATATATGAAATATAAGATATCGACTCACAAATTCTCCTTTCTTCCCTTCATTTCTATCATCATCCTCCAAGTTATCATCCTCCATATCACAAAATAAAAAACAACTTTGGCACAGATACTCCAAATTTATGCTAAGAAATTACTACTACAATGTACGGCAATGTATTTATCGATTTGTTTTTCGAATAATCTTGTTGTTGTTGTTGTTGTTGTTGTTGTTGTTTGACACCTTTTACTTTGAGCATTTGTCCTTTGGGCATAACCGCAATTTTCTTAAATAATAATCTTTTAGAAACGATAGCCTTTTCAAGTTTTCTTACATCATTTAGTTCTTCTGGAAGCTCATAAGTTTCTAATCTGTTGGTGGCAGCTTGGCATGGTATTTGACCCTTCAGTAGTTTTTTATGACACGTGTGACAAACGTACTCATTATCGTCAAAACTTACTACTCGAGTGAAGTAATCAGATGAAACTTTATACTTATCCTCAATAAATTGTACAACAGACTTGAAATATAGACACCTATTGCACGATACGCAAATATAAGAAGGACCCTCGAAAACTGAATTGGTAAATTTAGCAATTCTTATGGCAGAAGTTTCCTTCCTTGCAGTGTTCACTCTGTATTTTGTTTTACTATAGTTACGCATTTTTGTCTTTTTAGACATATGTGCTTCTGTTCCTACAATACTTTGGTATGTTGCGCGATTGCGATTCTTCATACATTCTTTCTTTGTACCATGCATCTCTGTACCAATCACACTTCGATAAGATTTGTTATTGCATTTTCGCATCTTCGCCTTTTGTATTTCATGTTGTTCTGTACCAACCAAACTTTGATATGATTCGTTGTGAGTTTTTCGCATCTTTGCCTTTTTTATTTCATGTTCTTCTGTACCAAGTGAATTATGATACGAATCATTGTGGAATTTCCGCTTTTTCTCCTTGCGTATTTGATGTACTTCTGTACCCATCATACTTTGATACGATTCTTTGTGACGTTTCCGATCTTTCTCTTTGTTCAACTTGTGTTCTTCACTATCTCTCTTGGAATCCCAGTGTCGTTTCCTCCTTTCACGTCCGTTCTGCTTTTTCACTTCATTATTGATGTGTGTAATATCTTCTTCCCTTATTGCGACTCGAATGTACATGAGATCGTATTGTATTGCTCCAGAGTTTCCTAAGTATGTTTGATGCACATATTTACAAAGGTCAAACGATGTTTTAAAACGTAACAAAGCGGATTTACCTAAACCTGACATGCATCCAGTTTCATCATGCGAATGAGAATCAAATAAGTAATACGTATTTTTGGATGTCAAAATCGCAAACGAGAACGATTGAATGAGCATTATCATTCCGTCTCCAGTGTCAGAATCGGGTGATGTATGATCCAGGAAATTTGTAACTGCAGTTCCTCTCAAAAGTCCGAATCGCGTACTTAATTTAGAAATCATTAGTTTTTTATTGAAAATTTTCACTTCCCCGGGAAGTTCATCCAGTGATAGATACCGGAATTTTCCTACTTCCTTAAAAATTTCGTCACCTAGCAATAGTACCTGGTCTAAGTCATACATTTTCCAAGTGCCTAACCGTTTCACCTTCGACCAACAGACACTCATCAAGGCATTACAAGTACACTGAATTCCGGCAGTTTCTCCAAAACGTACATCACTTTGACTAAATGTTCCCAAAACAAGCTTGTCGATATTGACAGGGCCGGGATTACTTTCAACATCACCATCCTGCAACAACTGGGTCTTGTTCCAGAACATAGTTGTACACAGGGTTAGTGAACAATGCATAACACATGCAGTTATTGCCAGAGCAGCGAACAATTTTGAAGACCTCCGCAAGTACCTCGACGAGGATACCACAAGTGGCCCATGGTTTTTCCAGCTCCGAAATAAATGTTTCAGAACCAAGCGCGTGGTCACACAAACCATTGAAACCTGGGGGCAAACGGCAATAAGGACGGAATGAAAATACGAGGGGAGTAGCGGCAAACATTTCAACAATCTTATCACGTAAAATTTTGCGATAACAGGAATGACTACAAAAACAGCGAGGACGAAAAGGATTAGCAAAGCGGCCAAGAAATACCAGCACGCATTGACTCGGCTGTTTCCACTAACTATCCGTCCTCCAAAACATCCAATTCGTGCACGATAGAGCTCCAGGGAAATCATTACAAAAAGTATTCAAAACAATTTCTTTTATATGTATTTGGCCCAATTAATTAGATTAGCTGGAGTAGGTATACAGTGAGCAATTTCAACAGGTAACAAGCAATGTATCAATACGTGGCACAAGCAGTTTTTCACAAGTTACTGTTTCACGAATTACTATTTCACAAGTTTCACGGTTTACTAGCTTCTCAGCACTCACAACGAGTATCACTGGCACTCCCTTGAAAGGGAGTATAAGTAGTAATAATAATAACAATAATAATAAAAGCCAGCGAGTAAACCTAAAAAGAAAAAAGAAAATATCAGTTAATAATATCAAAAATAATGATATGCATAACCTAGAGATGAATTGCACTTACTTTAATATTACTGGCTGTCGCGTCTTTAATGTAGCGATGCTGGCAATAAAGGTATAGTATCCTAAATGAAACAAACGCAGAATAATGAGTGTTTGCACTCCATCATAATATAGAACATCCTTACAAAACCATAACCCAGTTCATCAGAATTCAAAATGTAACCTTCTCTAATTGGAATAATTTTAGACCCAGATTGAGACAAGTAAAAATGCTGTGTTCAGTTAATCTAATCATTTACTTTATAAGATCTTGATCTGTTAAGATTTCTTGTTTCATAATTTGGCATGCAGGGGCTAATACAGGTCAAAATTCATAGCAGTAACCACTATTGGGCACCAATATCAAGGCACCCAAATAATAATAATAATAATAAAAAAACAATGAAAACATTTTTTTTTAACAGATATATAAACAAGAATGTGGGAAGATCAAAAAAATGAATCAAGAGAAGAAACAAAACTCACATCAAGAATCTGAATTGAGGCTAATTACTGACTCAGGCATGAGAAAAGACCCTTGGACAACGTTGAACAACACAGGATAAACTTCAACACAAGTTTTTTCTCTTTTTTAATTTCCATCACGGGGATTACACATTGTTTGCTAGATGATTATATTTTACAGAATGAAACTTTTGCAAATATTTATGGTCCTGTGAAATATACACAAATAAGGAAATTAAAAATGGCGGAAGGTAAACACACCGTTAGCACGTAAAAAATTTTAGGCCATTCTAGGCCTTCAAATAAAAAATTGGTCCATTTGCAGCTACCGCCCAAATTTAAATTCCGTATTAGCCCCTGGCATGAATAGTAAGTTAAGTTTTAATAATTTATATTACATTAGACTTATGAAGACATATGATCAGCTACATATTCAGAACTAGTTTCAGACCAGCACTGTCATGAGACATTTCATCAACCATTTTTTATAATTTCTATTATAACAAGTTGAAAATTTTTTCATCTTAACTTTCATTTATTGCGAGAAAATTGAAATATTTTAACCGATTCTTTTGTGTACGGAAATTGGAACTTATCTGCTGATAAACAACAAACTCACTTTTAGGTTAAGAGATAGGAGGACTTATGTCAAATTCACAGGGCTCACACTTCAAATTTTCCTATTTTTTGTGCCTTTATTTACTAAAATTTTAACTTTCCTACTACTCTTTCAAAATACATGATTATGTCAAAGATATATTAGATGTCAAAACTTTTAATAAACAACAAGCTCAAGATGAAATTAAATTTAAAAGCAACAAACAAATAAAACACTGTTGGTAACCTAACTTAATCTTTACCTGGATTGTCTAAATCTAGCAAGAATCTGATTTACCCTGACTTAACTTTCATCAATCAAGACCCTAATCAAATTTTAAAAAAGACGTGTAGTAATTTAGTCCAAACAAGTAACATCTGACTTTTCATGCACTCTAACTACTCGAAAACATTTGTCATTTTTTATAAAAGGGTGTAACTTTTGTTTGATTTTTTGCCGAGTGTGAGCCCTGAATTCAAGAAACCTTACGCACATTATTTTAAAACGGATTTATTTTCTTGTAATAGTAAGAATTTGCGAATTTGGAAATAAAACCTTGAAAATCTACTTTCTATTTGCTCACTTACACATTTCGATATTTATACCAGTAGGCAAGAATTATGCTGATACAGTGCTCAATACCACAGAAGTAGAAGTAGAGCTTCATTCAATAAAAATGCATTTAAAATTTATTGATAAAATAAGATATGCACATTACTCAGAGTTTCACGCTTCAAATGATCCCCAAGTTGTACTCTTTAAATACATTTCGATATTTAGAAGAACGTTAACAAAATGTAAAAGATTGTTTGTGGGGAAAAGGAGGTTTCATCTGTGGGTATAACAAAATGTATAAAAGTAATTTTTAGTTATATTTCCTTGTAAGCATTTTCTGAAGAATTAGTTTAACAATTACGGCATATGGTAAAAACTTGAAGTAGAATGTTTGTTTTTGTTGATGGGTTAATGTAGACCGATGATCTGAAAATTTTTAGGTGAGAAGTTGGAGCATGAGGGTTGAAAATTATTTCCTTTAATGTTTATATTAATTCCCAATGTAGAAGTCGAGAAAAATGTTGCCACTCTTACAGAAGAATTAGTTGCACTGAAACATCAACCAAGAACGGAAAAAGGGAGTTTAATTAGTGCCATATCAAGCCAATTTCAATCAATTAATTGAATTACATAAAAATGTAACTTCAGTAACAAAAAGCAGCATTTTCAATACAAGTTCGGTGTTTGATAAACTGTATATATATATTTACCTTTTTCAGCCAGCAACTGTTCTGTAGAATCGGGAATGTGCTTACTAAGTACAGTGATGCAAAAATATGTTCAGTTGTGAAAGCACAAAATATAAAACCACATAAAAAACGGTACAGCTACTGTCAGTCAGAAAACGCAAGAAAACTAAAATGGTGGATGTAAAGATTCCACTATCACGAAACGTATTCGCCAACCTCATTCTCGTTCTCCCTATTAAAACTAGGGGAAGCAGAGAATAGGGACTAAGATGTTCATAAACAAAACTATTTATAAGACCAACAAATAAAGTCATAAGTTAGGAGAAATAAACCATCTTTTATAGTAATTTAGTAGCAAAAATTTTACCAAGAATAAATACTTAAAATCTGGACACAAAAACTGTAGAATTAGTTTCTTTATTTCATACAGTTTTTAGCGTCTGTAGTTTGTAGCAGCGAAGACCCGAAATCCTGTATCGGATTTTCCGAAAACGGCGAAAAACTGTTACAGAGACAGATAGATAGATAGATAGAATGTGGAAACCAAACAATTTCCTACGCTTACGCGCGCGGAAATTGAAAAAGGAAAGATGAAAAACTTAAAAACAGCATGAATACCTTAATTTTGATAAATTTCCGTCATTACAGCTGTAGAATTCTCAGGTACCAACTGCTCATCCAGATCCTCCACTTGATCAGCATTTCCTATCACACTTGCAGAATTCTCAGGTATCAACTTCTCAACCAGATCCCCCAAAGGCAGGCAGGCAGGGTTTATACTTATTGATGCTGCCTAAACAAAAAAAGTCTTCTTACTTCCAAGTAACAACTTAATTTTGTCAGAGAAAAAATTGATGTTTCATTGAACTATAGTCACATGACTTTTGGATGAGCAAATATGGCAATTTCAATTTTGAAAATCAGCATTGACTTTAACATTACTCTCTAGTGCCTAATAGATGTCACTTTCCCAATTTAATACTGACCATTTCAAGTGATTCAGCTAATTCATCTTCATCACAGCTAGCAGGAACTGCCTTTGAATTCAAATCATCAAAAATCTTGGCATTAAAACCATCAGCAAGCTTGGAGTCAAAACCATCAGCAAGCTTGGAGTCAAAACCATTATCTACTTTGGAATTAGAAGCATCAAGCTTGGAGTCAAAACCATTAACTTCTTCGGAATTAGAACCATCGACAAGCTCAGATTCAAACCTATTATCTACTTTAGAATTAGAATCACCAACAAGCTTGGAATCAAAACCATCATCTACTTTAGAACTGTAATCATCAGCAACCTTGGAGTCAAAACCATTAACTACTTTGGAATTAGAAACATCAACAAGCTCTGAGTCAAACCCATTATCTACTTTGGAATAAGAACCAGCAGCAACCTTGGAATCAAAACCATCATCTACTTTGGAACTGGAATCATCAGCAAGCTTGGAATCAAAACCATTAACTGCTCTAAAATTAGAATCACCAGCAAGGTTGGAATCGAAACCACCATCTACTTTGAAATTAGAACCATCAACAAGCTTGGAGTCAAAACCATTAACAACTTTGGAATTAGAATTACCAGCAAGGTTGGAATCAAAACCATTAACTACTTTGGAATCAAAACCACCATCTACTTTGGAATTAGAACCATCAACGAACTTTGAGTCAAAATCATCATCTACTTTGGAGTCAAAACCATCAACTTCTTTGGAATTAGAACCATCAACAGATTGACAAACCTAAATAACCGTCCAATGAATAACTATGCTTTCCTACTATAATTTGTACCGTCCAAGAAATTACTTACAGAGATATTACTGGAAGATAGTAGATTTAAATGGTATGGTTCTTTTTGAAACAAATTTCTCTAAAGGGTAATAAATAAGTTTAAAGAAATATTTGCGAAAATGTCTGTAATTGTGAGTGTCAAAAAGTGGATATCTGTGCATCACTCTTTGTTTTGTGTTAAATTAACCATTGATGATCAAATAACTTCTTGAGAAGTATACCATCTGCCTGTATTGCTATCAAATTTTCAGTACTTCCAGGTTAGTGGTCAACAATTATGATAATAATGCTTTCCCACTGAGTTCATAAAATTTTAAAATCTACCTTTTTTCGCCACCAAAGATCAGGGGCATTATAGTTGTATCGCAACTCCGTGCAAGGTAAAATATCATTCAAGGCATACATATACAAATACACCACATTCCCTTTTACTAATTTTGCAATTTTCATATTTGGTTTGGGTGAATCATTAACAAAGCGCCCCAGTCTTTCTGTTTCTGATGTAGCATCTATGCTATAATAATGAAAAGTGACAAACATTTTTTATCAAAAAAGCCCATGCCAGTGTAGTCAATTTTAGTAGGAATTATGCATTATTGACGTTGTAGACTTAGATACAAAAAAGCTAGAATTTGAAATTATTAACCTGAAAGGAAGGGCCATTTTTGTCCAAAAAGTATATTAGTATAACTATTTTCCAGTTGACTTATGAAATACTATAAACCATCCATCCAAGTTCATAAGACACAAGCAAAGAGCAACTGATAGTGCTTTTATCTGAGATACTTGCAAAAAACATTACAAAACCAAATTTATAAAATACTACTTCTCTCTAATGCCAAATAATAATCTCAGTGAGAAATATTTTTTTCAAAAGAATAAAAGACTGGTCTACTTAAAATTTGGATTTTGAACTAACATCAAATTTCAATTCCTTACTATCAAATTAGTATATAAATAATATTTTTTCGTTTCAAAAGTCTTTCTTTAATCCTTTAATCAATGCCCAAAGTTAAGCTTTATTCAAAACTTTTTGAAGCGACCTTTTCGCTGACATCATATATGGCGAACATGATTTTTTAAAGAAAAATAAGATAATTTTGGAGTAAGCCAAGCTTTACTAAGACTGCTTTCTTCTGTCAACTTAGGATGATAGCACTGTTTTTTTTACTAGAGCTATTGGTACAACTAATTGCTGCACAATGTACCATATTTACAATTTTTTTCTTTCTTGACAGAATTAAAATCTCTTTTTAATATCTTTTTTTCACTTCTGCCTTTCATTCGTCTTTTAATTTTAAACACATCGCCATAATGACGTCATGCATGGTGCAGTAATAAAAGAAGAAAAATAAAAGGTTAAATATATGTTATTGGATATTTTTTTAAACAAAAAGAATAAGAATAATGTAAACCCATGAAATAAAGCAAACAATTTTTGAGAAGAAAGTAGTTTTTTGAGTAGACCAGTCCCTTAAGGGCCTTCCTTTATGCTACCATACATCTTCCTCCATATGACAGTACGTTTTCCTTAAATTTATGGAAAATAGGTCAGATAATCAAGCTTTTCCAGCCAAAATTACATAAAAATACATTAAATTTTGTATGTGCCTTAGCATTAAACACTAATAACATATATATATAGTGAGCTATATCAGAAGGTACAAATGCCAAGAAACTGAACAAATAGACAAAAACAAGAACACCTACCATAAGCTCCTATTTTCATGTTTGAAATAATACAGAAAGCAACCTTTATTATGATCTTTATAATAGCTTTCTCTCAGTTCCCCTTCTTTTTCACTGATGCATTCGCCTGCATATTCAAGGACAAAGGTCTGCTTTTTAATTAATTTGTCAGTAAACACACCTAAACCTAAAATGAAGTTAATTTCATGAAGGAAGCACACTAACTTTGATCAACTTCATTTATTTATTTTCATGAAAATAATGCCTTGCAAAAATTTACATAAAACATGAATGCTCGGAAACATTATTATTATTATAATTTTTTATTATTTACCTAGGATGACCTAGGATCCCACTAAAGAGAAAGGGGAAATTCCGAAATCCGACAAATCCGATACCGCTCACGTCTTCAACGAATGGTTTAGTTCGGTAGTAACCACATTGAAGAAAAAAGCGATGCCCTCAAAGATTTCATATTGGGGTGTTATTCGAGGAAAATCAATATTCGAACCGATAAGATCTTCAAGTTCGAGTATGTATCTGTGCTATTCATAAAGAAACAGTTGAAATCTCTTAAACGAAAAAGGCAACTGGACTCAATGATCTACCACCATCGCTATTAAAAGATACTGTTGATGTAATTGCATCACCTCTGTGTCATATTATCAATGTATCACTTCACTGCACTCAAGTAACATACCAACGATCTGGAAGCAAGCGCGTGTCGCACCAATATACAAATCTGGACCCACTGATAAACCTGAAAACTACCGATCGATTTCTATATTACCGGCAGTGTCCAAGATTTTGGAAAAGGCTGTGCACCAAATACTTACAAAATATTTTGAAGAAAATAAACTCTTCTTCTCAAAATCACAGTTTCGTTTCTGGAAGAGAAGATCTACCGAATCTGCAGCAGTTCTGTGTTGTGACATCTTCAGAAAAGCGGCTGGGGAAGGAAAACTAACTGGTGCTGTCTTCCTTGATCTGACTCGTGCGTTCGATACCATCAACCATGGGAAGTTACTACATAAAATTGCTACGTGCAGAATCCTTTAACTGTGAACTCGAGTGGTTCAAAAGTTTGCATGTTTCAGCGTATGCAAATTGTCAATATTGACACTTCAATGTCTGAAGAGAAGCCCCTATTAACAGGAGTACCTCAAGGAACAATACTTGGTCCATTATTATTCATTTTATTTTTCAATGACTTCCATGAAAAATCTGTGTACCGTGATATAACAATAAGCAGATGACATTGTCATTTTGTATTCTCAAAGTAATCTGCAGTCGATCATAAAGTCATTAAAATGTTAAATATTAAATATTGACATAGTGTTATGAGAATGAACTACTTCTCAATCTCAAGAAAGGGAAGACAGAGTTGATGCTCCTGGGTACTGCAAAAAGAATTGCAAAGGGTGGTGGTCAGTTCCAAGTACATTACCAGTATGAACCTATTAATGTTATACAAATACCTGGGCAATATGCTAGACTCCACACTCACCATGAACCTAGACTTTGATCAAAAGTACAAAAAAGCAGCACAGTGGTTATGACTTATGGCAGGACTGAGACCATCTAAATGTGGAAGCTGCTACAAAAATCTACACAATGATGACTCCGCCAATACTTATGTACTGTTCTCAACTGCATGTATCATGACCTACAACCAAATCAAAGCAATTAGAGTCGATATCTAGTCAAGCTACTTGTATTATATGCAGTAGGGGAAAAAGTGTACCAATCAACCATGCAACAAAGAAACTGTCAATTTGATAGGAGATGCATTGAAGATATGTTATGTGAAAATTTTGAAAAATTATTTCAAACTTGATGATCATCATCAATTGGAAACTAGAAACAAGTCAGCATCATTAGTTCTCCCTAGAGTATGTCAGTTGCAATCAAATTCAATGTTAGCAGCAAGTGCCACATAGTAGCAATGGGGAGCAGGCACTCTATTGTCCTGATGATGATTTTGGAATTTTACTGGAAAAAACTCTCCAATGACTACACGTGAGCCTGCATTCACTTTTCTTGCAAATTTACATTTTTAATGGAGGTCATTAAAAATATGTATATGAATATACTCAAGTCAAGTATATTTTACATATAACGCATGGGGGCTGAAACAAACATATATACTTAAAATTAAATAGATTGGAAACAGTTTTTTATTAGACTGAAGAGTAAAATAAATAAGGTGCTTGAATTTAATACTAAACTTAGCCATAACCCTGTCTTTACAAACGGTCAAAATGTACATAAGTGTCTTAATTAGTCTGGTAAAGTAAACACGCAGGCTTAATTGCAAAAATTGCCTATTTACTTACTCGTCATCACTATTTTTTCTAAATCCAAAATCCAAAATTCTGATTTCATAAGTGGTCACGACGCCATTATTAATTTTCGAAGCCTTGTGTTGATATTCTGCTGATCAGAAAATAATGATGATAAAAATATAAACGAATTCTTTAGAATTAATCTGTTTTTGTGAAAAAAGGTATTCCTTCATAAACTTTGAAAATAAAGATGTGCCAGTTATAATATTTAGCGGCAAAAATTTCATAATGAGCAAAATTGTTAAGGTCCTGTCTTTATAGAATACTTGATCATGTTGACTTAGGTCCTCGTTTATTTACTCGGTGCCCATAACAAAACTTTTAGTTTCCCGCCATTACCTTGACGATACTATAATTTAATATTTTCATGTCAGTTAGTCAGGGGCTCTTCAAAATAAGGAATATTTTGAACTGATTAATTTGTGTATAGTATCCCAACCACATCCGTTAAAAAGAGGACTGTCACAGTTTGCGACATTACGCATACAAAATTTTGTGTGAGGAGATTTTGTACGAAAACAAAGCGATTGCGCGCCATATCTAATAAAGCGCTAAAGTATGATCTATAAGCGCTGTCCGGGTGAATTTTCATGCAATTAAAAATTCACACAGCTACAGGTCAGAAATGGAAAAACGAGGACTTCGTGAAAATATTTGAAATTTGAAAAACGTATTGGCGTCATATTTCTTTAACGTCCTGTAGCCGAATAACAGTATATCAAAGAGAGGACCCGTCGTAAGGTCCTCGGTTTGCAAACCAGTCCGCACTTTGGTGTGTTGGACGTGTTAGGGACCTCACTTTGAGTAGTTATTGAGGACACACACACAAATCTTTTATAATTGCTACCTTATGTGACAGAAAAAATGCTACTTTAAGGTGACACAAAAAACACTACTTTAGGTCAACATTCTGAACAACTAAAACCTAATAATACACACACACAAAAAAAAACTTTTATAATTGCTACCTTTAGTGACAGAAAAAATGCTATTTTAAGGTGAAATAAAAATCAATACAGTTACTGCCTTGTAACACACATGAAAAAAACAAAACATTCTCTTATACACAAACGTAAAAAAAAAAAACAATTAATTTATTACTTTAAAGGAACTAAATTTTGCGAGAACTAAATTTCGCTGGAATTTAATTTCGCGGACAAGAAGGCAATTTTTTGTGTTTCGCGGGAATCAAATTTCGCGTTTGGCTTATCATAGAGAGTTTTGCGGGAAGTTAATTTTGCGGATGCTAGAATAATTCTTAATTTTGAAGCAGCACATATTTCATGTTTTCGGTTTTCCTTAAGCCATTCATAAGCAAACCACCGTGTTATTGCACCAAAATACTTTCTTTCGACGAGACTTAATATACTTAATATATACTTGATATACTTAACACTGTCCTCTGATAAATGCCACCCTCTATCAAATGTCACAATTATAGCCAAAGACTTGTAGCAAATGCCGCCCTCTAATAAATGTTGCCTTTTAATGAACGCCGTATCTTGAAAATCGGTGTTCACTAGAAAACAGGGCAAATAAGAAATACAGTCGTCGCTCGTTATCTCGAACTCCCAAGGGACCGACGGAAAAGTTCGACATAGCGAATGTTCGAGATAGCGAGTGCTAGCCTTGAAAAGTTCGAGATAACGAGATTTTGGAAATTTTCACAAAGGACTTCGTAATTCAAACTTGGACTAATTAAAGCTCACTTGAATATAAGTGAGGGTACTTGAAAGAAATAAAGAAAATGAATTTTGTATACTTTATTATAATTTTGACTTTCACTAAAGATACACTACTACAAGTACATTATTTTTTGCTTAAAAAATTCAAAATGCTAGCTTGCTTCTTGTTGTTTATTTCACTGGTGAGAAACAAATCTTCAAAGCGATGCAATAGGTGTTGCATGCCATGTCCTTCGTCACTGAAAAGACAAGCATTTTGTAAAGTCTCAAGAGCAGTGGCAATTTCTGACTTTGTTGGTTTGCTTATCGAATTATCAAACACCTCGACGACATCGACACTTTCATCACTTTCATCGTCAGACTCATTTGTGCTTGGCCGTACTGATTCTAAGATTTCTTCGTCTGTCACCGGGTTTTCAGTGGTGGTTAAATCTTCGTCGACATCGACAACATCACTGGCAGTTAGGTCAGCGGAAACAGCAGTGTTGTCAATTGCACGAAGTTGTGTGAGCTCTTCTTCTAGTTGTTTGAAAGGATCATCGATGTCATTAGCTGAATTCTGTTGTGCTTCCGGGGAAATTTTTGATTTCTTAAAGCAATTTACGATCGTTTCTTTCTTTACTTTGCTTTATGATGAAACAAGTATTTGAAGTGCACTTAGGATTGAAATCTTCGGCAGCTCTTTACCTTTTTCGAGCTGTTGAATCATCAGGCTAACCAATTTCCTTTGGTAAAGAGCCTTCAGACATCTTATGACGCCTTGATCCATTGGTTGTGAGACAGAAGTTGTATTTGGGGGTAGAAATATCAATTTAACATTGGACAGCCCATCTATATCCGGGTGCGCGGGACAATTGTCTATAATCAAGGCAATCTTTCGATCTTGTTTGAGAAACATTGCGTTTATTTCTCGTACCCACTCTTCGAATAAAGGACTGTCCATCCAGCTCTTCTTCTGTGCTCTGTATCTACAAGGTAGTGATTTGACATTTTTGAAGCACCTTGGCTTTTTCGATTTACCAATCACGAACATAGGGAGTTTGGCAGCTGCAAGCCCTGTAATTCGAAGTTTGCTGATTTTACCCCCTGAACATTTTTCAGATTTAAAGTGAAATGTTTTATTCGGCAAACATTGAAAAAATAAACCAAATTCATCGGCATTGTAAATGTCTTCGAGTTTGTAGTTGGTTAGCAGTGTCGGTAACGTGGTTTCAAACCAAGATGCAATCATTTCAGGTTGTACGGATTTGCTTTACCAACGACTATCTTGAGGGTTACATTGTACCTGAAGAAAAAGAAAAAGATTTATTGATCAAAGTTTGTTTACCTATTCATGATCCATAGATAATTGAAAGACCCAGAAAATCAGAAACAATTCTGAAAATCCGGAACATTTTTCGAATTTGTATTTTTGAATTCGAATGTTTACAAAAATTCTTGCGCACATGTGTGTGAAGGTCAGCAAGGAAAATCGTATGTTTATACAGGAGGACCAAAAAAAGATGGATCTTGTAAAAATGATGATTAATCAAAATTTAATCAATATTCTAATAATAAAGGAATTTGAATTGGCTTCACATGTTAAAGGATTCCACATTTATAAAGCTTGTGGACTCCAGAAATTGGAGAAACTTTGCAATGCGAAGGAGAACCTGATAATCCTGTTGACAAATATGCTGTTTGTATCAAGAAGGAAAACGAGGTCGTTGGACATTTACCCCTCGGAAAGTCTGGTAAATTTGCTAAAACAATATTTTATTTCCTCAGAGCTGATGAATTGAGCTCATGCAAAATGACTGTGACTGGAAAACCACTAAATTTGGGAGATGGCGAAGGCATGCAAGTGCCATGTAATCTAACTTTTATTGGAACCGAAAAGTGTATCGAGATACTCAAGAAGAATCTTTAGTTTATCGTAGTAGTTATTATAAAGATGAAGATGAAATAAAATTCGAGTTCGAGTTTTCTTACCTTTTTTTCCATATACCTAGCCAACCATCTGAGGCCTTAAAATCCTTGATTCCAAGTTCTAGTGCATAGGTTTTGGCTTTCTCTTTAAGTAGTATTCCGTCGATTGGTACATTTTTGCTTCTTTGAGAAACGAACCATTTGAACACAGCAAGATCAACGTTTGAAAAGTTGCCATCTCTGAGTTTTCTTTTTTTGTTTGAAGACTTTTCGAAGGCAGTGAAAACCTTTTCCTTGTTTGCTAGCCATGTTGAAACAGTGTTCTTTGGAACTCCATACTTTTCTGCAACGTCTTTATTAGACATACCCTGTTCTAAATCCTTCAAGCTTTCTTTTTGGTGGCATTTTTACGAATGATAAAGTCAGCTTAGCTGATTTACAATCGAATGTTTACCTCTTAAGGTATAAACCCCCTCAAAAATCATGATTTTTTGAAAATTTCAAAAACAGTCATTTCGGGCGTAAAAAAGTACGTAGATTCCGAATTTCGACCTTAGAAAGCCCGCTTAGTACCATAAATGTGCTAATTTTGGGATTTTTTAGACCCTATTAGAATTCTAACTCCTTAGCAACGCCCTTAGCAACGGTTTTTTGCATAAATTTGGTCCAGTTTTTGCCCAAAATTCAAAATGATTTTATTAGGGCGGGTTTTTTGTCTTATTTGCTAACCATCATTCCGTAAATTTACGAATTCACAAAAGCTGAAACTGAAAGTTGAAGTGGTGAGGAGTTGTAAGCAAGTGCAGTCAAAAATGGGGAAAACGTGCAGAGTAAAATTTAGAACCAAATCCCACAAGAAAAGGAAAGGATTTTGTAAAAAGAAGTTGTTAGATGATGTGAATAATGTAATTGGAACTGTAAATAATGTGAATGACAAAGGAACTGTAAATAATGTAAATAATCCAACTGTCACTGAAACGACAACGCCAGAGAGAGCACCAACTATTGCAGAAAGGAAGGTTGAATCAATTACTTCTGCCACCCCTACCTCAAAAAATCCAATCACTGGGTACAGAATAATCGACACAGAAATACTTGATTCTGTATTTGCTGCCATGAGGTGTCCTGATTGTACCTGCATGACACTGACGTTGAAGGATAACACGTCTAAGAAGAAAGGATTAGCATCCAATTTATCAGTTACGTGCTCGGAATGCAATTATAAAAATGACTTTTACACGTCCAAGATCCAGGATAAAAGTTTTGATGTCAACAAAAGAATAGTATATGCCATGAGGTCATGTGGAAATGGCTACTCAGGGATTGAAAAGTTCACAATGTTGATGGACATGCCCAAACCCATGAGAGCGAAGAATTATGATTCTATTGTTCGAAAATTTGTTAGAATATCCAAAGCCGTTGCAGAGGAATCAATGCAAGATGCTGTTGAAGATATTAGATGCAAATTAAATGTAAATGGGGACTCTGTTGGGGATACTTCAATTTCCCAAGATGGGACTTGGCTACGGTGGGGTCACTCATCATTGAATGGTTGCGTTGCAGCAATATCCATGGAGACAGGAAAAGTTTTAGACATTGAGCCAATGAGTCGATATTGCAAGGCTTGTTCTTTAAAGGAGACTCTAAGACTTACTGATCCAGCAGCTTATGACATTTGGAAATCCACCCATAACTGCCATTATAACTATAAAGGTTCTGCCAATGGGATGGAAGTAGAAGGTGCCAAACGTATCTTCAACCGATCAATATCACAGAATAAGTTGCGGTACACTCTCCTCTATGGTGATGGTGACAGCAAAAGTCACCAGGCTGTAATTGATACCTATGATGGCCTTCAAGTGAAGAAGCTTCAATGTGTAGGACATGTACAGAAGCGTGTTGGGTCACATCTTATAAATTTAAAGAAAAAGGTGAAAGGTTTGGGCGGAAGGGGTAGACTGACCAAAGTTGTTGTGGACCGCCTACAGAACTACTACGGTATTGCAATAAGGCAAAACGTTGGGGACTTAAAGAAAATGCAAGCTGCTACAAGAGCAACACTCTTTCATGTTGCTTCATCAGAGGGGAATAACTATCACTCTGCATACTGCCCTGAAGGCAAAGATAGTTGGTGTGGATTTCAACGTGACCATGCAAATGGAACAAAAACTTACAAGGATGGCAAAGGCCTACCATTAGATGTGATAAAACATGTTCGTCCAGTTTTTAAGGAACTGAGCTCAGAAGCTTTATTAAAGGACTGTCTTCATGGGAAGACACAGAACCAAAACGAAGCTTTCAATGCGACTATTTGGGAAAGACTCCCAAAAACCAAATTTGTCGCTTTACCACAGCTGCAGTTTGGTGTTTATGACGCAGTTTCAAATTTTAACATGGGTAAAAAGGCATCTGTCTTAACATTTGAAAAAATGAACATGCCTCCTGGAAAGTACATGCTGTACAACTGTGAGAAAAAGAATAGAAAGAGACTGTACTTTTCTGCATACCAGAACAAGGATTCATCAAAGAAAAGGCGAAAAATTCTCCGCGGACAGAAGAAGAAGAAGGAGGACAAAGACGAACAGAAGGAGGGAACCCTATATAAAGCTGGACATTTTACATGAGTAACATTGCTAAAACCTTTCAAGGTTATCCTCTATAACTTATATATGTTATTTTGCATAGATTTTGCTTATATTGCCACTATATGCTTTGACTTGGGAATAGCAAGTTTTTATTGTACCTTTATTCGCGCTTTTCTCAAAATGTAGTTTTTCAAACTCCCGGCCAAGATATCTCTGGAACAGAAAATGCAACTGACATGAAATTTTCAGTGAAGTTGCCTCTCAATAGGTACTATGCAATGAGCGAAACAGATTTTTCATCATGGTCCTAATTTTTTCATAATGACAACCCAAATATTCAATTTTTCAGACTTTTCGCTTCATTCACTTTAACGGTCCACTATCAAAAACCAAAAATAGTTATAAAAATTCTGCTCCGCTCATTGCATAGATCCATCCTCTTAGAATAAACACTGAAAATTTCATTGAAAAATACAAAGCGGTTATCTCTGAATTTTGGCCGGTGGAACTGTAAAATTTGACATTGCTGCCATTATGGTTGGTTGCCACGGTGACCATTTTCTTCAAAACATGGTGATTTTTCTAAGTTAGACCTGGTGCTACAATAGTACATAAGTGTAAAGTTCAAAAGTATAATTGGGGCCAAAATAACATGGTGAGGACAGGGCAGTAATATTGATATTCTTTAAAATTTTTGTGTAATGTGAACATACCTTTAAAATATTTCCCCTCCATCTTTCGTAAAGTCTTTAAGGAAAAGAAAACATTTCGGTTTAAAGGATGCTTTTATCTCATAATTTTGTAATAAACGCCACTCTCTAATAAATGCCATCCTATATTAAACGCTGCATCCAAAAGTTGGAACTTCTAATAAACACCACAGCATTTATTAGAGGAGATACGGTATTCTTTAAACCAAAAAAAATGTGTGATCAAAAGTTTTACAAAAAAAGAAAGCTAATATAGGTTTTTTCTTATAAATTTAAGTTGCTAGCATTCAAAAATGCAATTTTTAAATAAATTACTTTGTACTTGTGTTCCTCTTTAAATGAATTGAAAGTGAATAAAGTTGATAAGGTGACAAGATTACTTTAAGGTGACAGGAAAAAAAACTACCTAAAGTCAACATATTGAATTACTTAAGCCTTATATTACACACACAAATAAAAATGTTTTACAGTTGCTACCTTAAGTGACAGAAAAAATGCTACTTTAAGGATAATCATCACCCTACAATCGAAAATAAATCAATTTTTTTTTTATTTCATAAAAAGATAAAGCTTTCAAAGAGCTTTCTGAAAATGTATATATGATGCTATGAAAATTTATTATTTGGTACAATATTTTAAATTTAGAGGTATTTCATTTTATCTTTATTGCAATTTACTTATTTGTCTTTAAATACCTCCAGGAACCCCGACGATGGTTACGTAGTTTTTTGCAATAGAAAGAATAGATTTATAAGAACAAAAACGTTACTACAGTTTGTTCTTTAAGCAAATATTCGCTCTGCGATGAAGGGAGAAAGTCAAGGAAAGGATATTTTCACAAGTGTTTTTCGTAAATCTTTTATTTCGTCAGAACTAGGAAACTAAGAACTAGTAAACATAGAACACAATAACATAAAAATGTCGCAGAAAATATTTTTCAAAGGGTCCGTGGAGATCCTAGAAAATGCCCTTATCCGCAATAACCTTTTAAAACTAAATATATACATTAGATAGGGAATTTTATAAGGTTTTCAAAAATATATACTTTGTTGACGAAAAAATAACCACATCAAAATTTGGACACAAAACCGAAAACATGCAGCAAGGGGTGATGACTATCCTTAAGGTGGGACAAAAAAACACTACCTTAGGTCAACATTCTGATTAACTAAAACCTGATAACACACACATACAAAAAAATCTTTTATAATTGCTACCTTAAGTGACAGAAAAAATGCTACTTCAAGGTGACACAAGAAACACTACCTTAGGTCAACATTCTGGATAACTAAAACCTAATAAAACACACATACAAAAAAAATGCTACTTTAAGGTGACACAAAAAATGCTACTTTAAGGTGACATAAAAAACACTACCTTAGGTCAATATTCTGAACAATTAAAACCTGATTACACACACATACAAAAAAAATCTTTTATAATTGCTACCTTAAGTGACAGAAAAAATGCTACTTTAAGGTGACACAAAAAACACTACCTTAGTTCAACATTCTGAACAACTAAAACCTAATAATACACACACACAAAAAAAACCCTTTTATAATTGCTACCTTAAAGGAGAACTAACGAATGATAACAAGTTGGGCTTATTTTGTTCATTAATACCTGAAGATGATATGTGAGAAGTTTTACGGCTTCATTTGATTTAGTTTTTGAGATATTAACAATTAAAGAGCTCAAACGGTCGTCACCATGATAGATTATAAAGAGGCATCTTGTTCATTAATTTTTAAAACTTGTGTCGTATTTATGTGATCATCATTTTGTGAGTGAGTGAGAGAAACAAAAAGAGGATACGTAAAAATATTTATCAATGGTAAAATGAAATAAATTTTTAAAAGCTGAGTAGAGTGAAAGAAATCTGTATTTCTGCCGTTTCATAATTGAGTTAGCCTGTAGTGGAGTCATAGATGCCAGAAAACTGACAGTTTCTGATATAATTTAGAAAATCCTAACGATGATTTTGTATATATCAATTTTTATTCACAAGGCAGTATTTCGGATTAATCATAAAATGCCTAAATGATGTAATAAAGTTGCAACTTGAGTCTGTCTGAGTACTCTTGTTATGGTAAGGTGAAAAAATGTGAATTACATTTTTAAATATTTGTTCCATGTTTCATGAACTTTTCGTTCAAATCATTAATTATTCATATCAATAAGGGCCGGTTTTAACTTAGGATTAAGGAAAACATTCCCACATCTTTTAAACAACGCACAAAAGAATAACAACTCGTGCTCCTGATAATGCAACCAAGCTGTATAATTTTGATTTGCTGTAAATCGATTATTTTCTATAAAGAGCAAATACAATATTCAATTCTTCCTTAAATTAAGAAACACTCCGATAGTGTAAAGCAAGTTTAACAAAAAATCTTTGAAGCATAAAAAACAGTTTACTGAAAACAAAGAAATTAATATATGAAGTGAATTTATGGTAAACACTGGTACAAGAACGACTTTGTATGTTGATGAGAAAATGAGAAACAGATTTAACTACAGTTAGTTACGATACAAGTATCTCACTTATCATGAATACATACATGGAATTTGTTGAAATTATTCCTTCTACGATGATGCAGAACGACTTTGTTCAAGCACCAATGTTTTAAAGCCATCATGCTGTGTTATGCAGTCGATATTGTTTAACTTCGTACTCGACAAATTATCAAATTCCTTGCAGCATTTAGCTACATTCGCAAAGAGTTGACAGTATCACAGCGGTTTTTTACCCTTACACCAGTAGTTTAAATTATTGTGCTAAAATCAAATTCATTATCCTCATCCTTATTTTTTCACTTCCTGTTCAGTATATTTCTGGTTCATGGATATATGCAGTGGTAGCATTATCATTACAGAATTAAGAAACTCTAGAAACTGAAGATTGTGATAAATCATGGCTGTATGTAATGTTGAAAAACAGGAACTCAAATCAGACATTTGTGAACATCTGTATGGCGTTTTTATTTCTTTCGCATAAATACGTCACAAGTAAGAAATTTGATTACGAACCGTGTTGGCTTAATGGCGGCGATCGTTCATGAAATTACCGATTTTTAGGGGCTGATTCTGGCCCAAAAAAGACTGTTTGTGCAAATATTTTAATGTATAATAATTTCTATAATGTGAATAAATGTATTTAGTTAAAAAAAACATACACCAAGATTTTTTTGTTAGTTCTCCTTAGTGCTACTTTAAGGTGACACAAAAAAAACTACCAGAGGTCAACATTCTGAACAACTAAAACCTGATAACACACACATACAAAAAAAATGCTACTTTAAGGTGACATAAAAAACACTACCTTAGGTCAATATTCTGAACAATTAAAACCTGATTACACACACATACAAAAAAAAATCTTTTATAATTGCTACCTTATGTGACAGAAAAAATGCTACTTTAAGGTGACACAAAAAACACTACCTTAGGTCAACATTCTGAATAACTAAAACCTGATAATACACACACACACATACAAACTACTTTAAGGTGACACAAAAAAACTGACTTTAAGGTGACACAAAAAATCATTATCAACATATTTAATTACTAAAACCTTATAATACACACAAAAAACCCCTGTAAAATTGCTACCTTAAGTAACAGAAAAAATGCTACTTTAAGGTGACACAAAAAACACTACGTTAGGTCAACATTCTGAATAACTGAAACTTTACACTACACACAATGAAAAACTTCACTTCATATTGCTACCTGAAATAATATACTTTAAGTCAACCTATATATGAAAATTAATATAGTTTGAAACGACAGGAAGTGTACCACAAAGGTGACCAAAAAAATGCAACCATAACTCAACATAATATAACCACTGGCACAGCTCCTTCCTCATTTAACAAGTCAAAAGTAAAGAATGAGATGAGTGGAGACATATAGTTTAATCTAAACATACCATTTTTCGCCATGGCATATTTGATAAGTCTTCACCATAATCATTTCTGTAAAATGAAAATTTCATGATGAATATTGGACTTTTCTCCTGGTAGGCTCTTGTTCATTAAGGACAGTTATCGAAAATGAAGGTGAATTAATAATGTTAAATAAAGTTATGAAAAAAACTTGACTATGGGAATAAACAATTTTGAAAGCAGACTTTAAAAAATAAAAAAATTATTCTACAGCAAACTCTATTTTGTGTGGTTTGAACACCATCACTTTAATTGCAATAAAAAGTAGTCCAGTGACAGGTAAATCTGGAGAAATATTGAAGCACATACCTAATTTCTGTACCCTGTTCAATTGTTTTTGATGCAAATAGACATAAATATACATTATTATCAAAAACCACTCTCTTCATAGAAGCATTTGCAAATTTTGATGGTGAATCATTCACTATTTGTCCTAATGACCTTGACTTGGTTGCATCAATGCTATAAATAAGTATAAATTATCCATGACCACTGGTTGCTTTTTTTTTTACAATAATAAGCAAGCTCTTACTAAAAAAGGTTACTCTAACAGCAAGTAAGCATGCTTATTATATCTCATGATACACAACAACTCACCAAAAAGACTTCCCAAACACATCTTTCAAGCCGTGATATATAAAACTACCAAAATAATTTTCTTGATACACTTTGTGACGCAGGTCAGCTTCAAGCTCTGATATACATTCACCTATAAAGGTTTCATAGAATAATGATTTTGCCACAATATGTAATGCTAATCCAAATTATAACTGATTTCTATACTGATTAAATTAAAAATTCACTGTTTGTAGATTTTAGTCACCACTAAAGAAACGATATGTAAAGCAGGGCCTTAATTGTTTGTTATTTTATATAGAAGCAATAACTCTTGGGCATTGTGTTAAGTTTCAATAAAAATCAACATGAAATGACATGAAATATTGTTTAAAAAACAGAAACAAAAAACACAAACCTCTATACTCTAAGAGGAAGTCACCCTTCTGACATGTTTCTCTTACAAATACCCCAAATCCTACAAAGGAATTTTGTTTTTATTGTTAAATGGCATGAATGTGGTTAGTTGGAGACCGAGGTTAGACAAATCCAAAATCATGGAATGATTCGGAACAACAAAAGGGTCATTAAGCTTTTGGCATTGTCCATGTGAATAAAACATAGAAAATGAACTTTAAAATTCCTAGTTTGTCAAAACAGGAATGCTTGACACAAACTTGTTATATAACTTCATTAACTTGGACATTCCCAAAGTACTTTATTGTATTTTATGGAAAAATAATTTGTCGAACCCTGGTCAGACTATAAACATGAAAACAGATCTAAAACTTTCACCTATACTGTCATTAATTTTCAACTTGTAAAATTTTTCTTGATCTTTTTGATCAGTAACAAATTGTTTGGCAATATCAATTTGAGTAATTTTCTTTCGATTTCTTCTATACTTGTAACCTAGAAATAAATGATTAAATTTTTGATGATAAACATTTTTCTTCAATATGAAAACAGAAAACTTTAAATTTTGTTTCACAAGCTGTTCCATGCATGCAAACATTATTCAGGACGTCTGGTGCTCTTTTAAGGGTGGTTCACACTGCGCGCTAAGGATGAGATAAGCACAGTGCGCATGATAAGCTAGCCACTTTTTAATTTTGATCTACAGCAGTCTTGTCATTTTATGGCGTGATCGCAGCACAGGCGCCAAAAAAACGTCTGAATTGTATTTGGGCGTGTGATTTTATTATATAAATAGCACGTCTAAATAACTAGCACATGCAAAAATAACTTTTTTTGGATCGAATAAAATTTTTTTCATATCTTAAACATTTTTGTAAACATCTTGTATTTATTTGGAAGGCCTTAATAGAATGGAAGATTGAAGAATTTACTCTATTTTGACTCCATGAAGAAAACCGTTTGCAAGACAATGTCCACATAAAGCGTGGCACCCAAATTTTCTTCACTTCTTCATATGGAACAAGTCTACTTCGGAAAAATTCACTGACAAGTATATACAGAAATATTGACCAATCAGAAACATCTTCACTGGGGAATGTCGTGTCTGCAATTGAGTAGACACTAGTCGTTAGTCAAAATCATATTTTAAAGGGAGCTGGAAACTAAGATGCTTTTTAATTTCATTGAATAACACGAAAACGAGTCCTACTGGTACCACTTATGTTTTCATATTCTTTCGTTAGGTGAACAAATAAATTCGTATTAAGGAAGGAAATTTCAAAATTACCTAAGCAAGGGTGGTGGTTCTCCCTAGCAACAGCAAATAATCACTTAATTATACCTAAGTAATTTGTTGTCAAATGAGCACGAACGTTGAGCATGTTTTTAAAGAGTATCTACGTGTGCAATTAAAAGCAGGTCTTAACTCAATCAAGGAGCATTATAACGAGCATTAACGCGATCACGCACCTCATGATGAGAAGACCGAGTCACACACCTCAACTACAAAATAACGCTTTTGCAAAATCACACGCACACCTGGCAACTTTTTCATTGACAAGACTGCTACAGGTACTTTTGATGTTCACACTGTGTTAAGGAAAAAGATAAAAAACGTCTAAATGAGCCTTGAAGTGACTTAAAGTGTAGGGAAATGACAAATTTTATCGCTAAGAAAAAAATTGCTGCTTCTACTAGGTAGAAGACAGCGTAAAATCACAAAGGAAAAACATGAACGAAAACGAAGAAAGAGAAGGTGGTGGGTTCGAAAGATTTTTGCAGTTTTGATAGTCTTTTTTGTTTGCCTGCCATTTTTATTTTTACTCTCTCATCAACACGCGTCTTTCCTTTCATGTGATACATTCTTACATCTTCATTAATCAAAATTTTACACTCATTGAGGACATTCTGTCGGTTTCCTTTAAAGATTAGAGAAATCATTCTTATCTCATCGCTAGACGAAAAAAAAATATCAAAAAGCTAAGGGCTAAGGAAAAAGTAACTTTTGAACTACTAAATATTCTTAGATCATACTTCATCATATCATTTCACTTAGAACTCTTGATCCACTTAATAAAGTACAAAGATGCAATATTCATTAAAAGCAATGAGAAACTTTAACTATTCACTTATTACATCATAATTATGCGTTGCATAAATCAAATCTAAGATCTTGAGATATCTCGAAAACAACCAACAATTATAAAAACTGTAAAAGTTGTTAATCGACTTTTTGAACTCTATCATGTCCCAAAAAATAATTTTTCATCACAGGATCCCTTTAAAGGCCTAATGGAAGCATAAAGAAATAGTGCCTTTATGTTCATTTGCATTTTGAAGATATTAGAGAACAATTTCAAAGTAAATACCCAATAAGAGAATGCAAAGAGTGTTCACGTAGAGAAAATCCGCCATGCTGGCCTGGTTTGCGGAGACCTCGCTTTTTCTAACGAAACCTCATAAAAATTAACTTGTGTTCAAATATGAGAAATTGTCAGCCTGATTTGTGGAGTCATGATTCTGTGAACTGACAAAATCTGACATGTGCCCTCCTAATATAAATACTAAATTGTGGTTAGCAGGGCTGATGTCAGAATTTTTGATGTTTTTCAATCATGCTCAAGAATCTTTTAAAACTTCATCAAAACTCTCACATAATGTAAAGTTTTTCAACATTTCAATGAACTATTAATACGATTCACGGGGGATTCTTTCTCCAAAAATATATCACGAGCAACCTTCTGACGTCACAATTGGATTTCAACTGAATGAGTTTGTCAATAAAAATAGCGTCCTCAATGAACATTAGGTGAATACATGAGTTAACTTTATCGATTTTTTTCATAAACAGCGTGATTTATCAAAAAACTTTTAAATTGTTATGTAGTTACACATTCTGAATGGTTTGGAATGGTCTGAAAGATTTTGGTGACATCATAGCCGCAGTACCAAAAAATTTTAGGCCCAAATGTTGCATCACCCCATCACCCGTATTGTGGACCCTAAAAAACATCATTTCTCTTTTATGTTGGGGATGCAATGCAATGATTTCCCGGTGATCATAAAAAAACTGATGTCAAATGCCATGTGCTTTTATACTAATCTTGATAAAAGTGTCTCTCGCCTCTAGGTGGTTTTATGCGGTCATAAGAACTTGACCATAAATTAAAACTAAATATATCACTCTCTAAGGGTGCGTTTACATAGAGCCCGTACTGAGTTCAAACCGGTTTGAGATTTCAAACCATGCGTAGTGAATTTCAACACGGATTGAAATTCCACTACACTCTCTAGTCATACTTTTATTTGCGTTTACATGAATATACATGTTTAAAATCTCAAACCGGTATGAGTTCAAACCGTAGTGAAAAGTAGGTTTGAAATCTCAAACCGGTCTGGAAAACTCATGTAAACACTTACCGAGTGTAACGAGTTCTATTAGTTTCCAACACGCATGCGCGATTTTCAACACGCATGCTCGGTTTCCAACATGTGAGTTTGTGAAAATGGTAACCCTTCAGTTTACTGTAGTTTCTCGTGGCGAAAAGAAGAAGTTTTAAAAAGATTACTGAGAAGTTTTAAAAAGATTACTGAAATGTCTTGTAGCAGTGGAAACAAACGTGTCAGAATAGGTTTAAAGTATGTGCTATATTTTCAATGATTCTGAAACTTCTCTTTCTGCAATGAGATTAAAACTATGTATATATGATCATCACTATAAATTCTGAATTTTGTGTTTTAGCAAAAATTCTGCTCCAACCATAATTTCTCGAATGATGGAACCAGATGATAGTGACAGCAGTGGTGATGAAGAACTGCAGGCACCACCTGTTCAGCAGCCTATTGAATTTGAAACAATCAATATGGATGATTTACGTGATTTAGACCATGCTGATTTGCCTGATCAGCCACCTCAGATAATCAAAAGGTGTGGGGAAAAACGAAAATTGTCTAAAAGCGAAAAAAAACGATGGACATGGAATGATGATATGGTCTGGGCTTTACTATTGAACTTAAGTGAGTACAAAAGTTCAAAAACTTTTGAAGGTGTTGATTTCGGGGCTGACCTTGTCCAATTATACATGGATGTCAGGAAAATGATGGCCAAAATGTTTACCATAACTGATTTTGGGCCTGAGAACATTCCAAACAAATCGAAAAACAACATGGACAAAAACGAAATGTTGGAATATAAACAAAGAGTGGAGAAATTGGAAAAGTTACGAAAAGAAGGCTACAACAGAATTAAAAACAAAATTCGAGAACTACGTCGTGGATACAAACAAGCTGTCGATCAAGGTACGCGATCAGGCTCTGGAAGACTAGTGGCAGAACATTTTGATTTATTGAGAGATATATGGGGTGGATGTCCCTCTGTTACTGCTATTCCCAATGGTATGATGTCAATGCCATTGGAATTGAGTAATAATGACAGTGACAATGAATTGGAGGACAATGAATTGGAGGACAATGAGGATTGCAATGAAAAGGACAATGAGCAAAATGTCGTCATTGCTGATAAAGGGAAGAGGCAAAATTTAAAGAAAAATTTATCAGCACATCAACGTGATATGATGCTGCTTGATTTAACAAGAGAAGAACTGGAACTTAAACGCCAAACAGCTGAGATATTAAAAAGTTCGCTAAAGCAAACTGAAGAGACAATAAAGGGGATGACAGAGTCAATGACTGCCATTGGAAATTCCATAAAAGATGGCTTAGGTTTGCTGGCAAATGCCTTTATACAAGCCCAGTCACAAGTACCAGCAATGTACCCAGTATATCAACCTAATATAAACCATGCATATGCTGTTTCACCGCCACAAACACCTCAGGCACCTAGTACTTTTGGCAGATAATACTTTCGTTTTTTTAGCAAACTTTGTGTTGTAAACAGTATTTTCTGAAACAATGTTGTGTTTTATATGGGTATTGTATTTCCTGTTTTCCCCACCCCAGATCATGGAAACACTTTGTTTTCTAAAAACACACCTCGTGCTTTGATGGGAGAAACTTTCTCAAATATGAAAATATGAAATCGCTAATTCGCGAAAGTTCGCTTTTATTCGATTCAAATGCATGAAACTAAATTTTGTCAATTCTCGGCATATAAAATTCCTTTCTAAAAATTCCTTCATTCGCGAAAGTTTATCCAAAAAATTTCGCGAATTTTTGACCTCGCGAAAGTTTCTCTTGCGTAAGTTTCTCCGATTAAAGTAGTCAAACAACAGTGTGGGATTGATAAACACTTCTGAAAAGGATCAAATAGCTAATTAGAAAACTTAAATTGAAAACCTGGGTTGGAAAATGAAATTATCCGTGAGTTTAATTAGCGAATGTCCGGCGGTGATAAGAAATCCGTATGGCTAACGGGATACTTAAAGTGTAGAAATGTTTAAGTGTATTTGGGGTATAAACTTTCGCGAATCGAAGACAATTATGTTTTTCGCGAGCATAAACTTTCGCGAATTGCTTAGGTAAGAATTTTTGAAAGTATAAACTTCCGCAAAAAAGGCCAAAAATCGCGAAAGTTTCTGCCTTCGAAAGTTTGTACACTTAAAAAACTACTGTATTACAAGTCAATATTTAGCAAAGTTTAGTAGACAGGAAAATTTGGTCAAAATTCGCGAAAATTCCTTTTGCGAGAGTTTCTATGCCTAAAGTATTTGGAATATGTGTTAGTGTAATAAAAGAAACAATTTGAGAGGAACAACACTTGTTTTCTTGAAAATATATACATATCCCAGACCATATCTTTACTTGCACTTATCTACACTTGTCAAATAAATATTCTTTAATAGTATCTCTTATAGCTTTTCCACGCTGAGAATTGTAAGAATGTAAATGATAAAGTTTGTTATGGTGATCACAATTTTGACATCGCTCCTCATTCATCATCTGAACTTGTACAACATCTGGTTGTATCTCTACATTGTTGATCTCACAAAAATTATGTAGCACAAAGCAAGAATAAATCAGCTCCACAGCAAAATTTAGATCTACATCAATAGCACGATTCAATATTCTCCACCGTCCTTTCAACCTACCAAAAGCACACTCTATTTGATTACGTACATGGCGAAGATTATTGTTAAAATTAACTTCCTTTCGGTTGGTACATGATGCAAATTCTTTCATTACATTTGGAAGTAATGGATATGCAGGATCTCCAATAAGTAACGGTGGTACTGGAGTGAATCCAGGAAGTAGTTCTTGCAATACCGATGGGAAGCTATTTTCAACAAACTTCTTTGAAACAGATGAATTTGCGTATACACGTGCATCATGTACACTACCTGGCCATTTTACTTCAACATTGATAAAGCAACCTTTCTCATCACATATGGCTTGACAATTAAGAGAGTATTTCATCTTGTAACAGAAATATTCTTGAGAATTTTCGGTTGGCCTTTTTATAGGTATGTGTGTACCATCTACACATCCAATCACTTGTGGAAACTTGAATTTACTTTCAAATAAAGCAGCAGCTCTTTGCAATTCGTCAGCTGTTGATGGGAATTTAATGAGCTCTGGACCTAATATAGTGTTAATCGCCTGACAGACACTCCGCAATGATTTTGATAATGTTGGTAAAGAAACACCAAATGAATTGCATGTCATTCTTAATGATCCTTGGTCTTTTAGATAGTACAACACCATTGCAACTTTTTTTTCAGATGATATGGTATCAGCACGGAATGCATTATGTGCAGGCTCCACTTCACTACGAATTTTATCAACCAATTTCATAAATGTTGGATAATCCATCCGTATATTTCGACACCATTCATGTTCCAATAGTTTTCCAGAATATAAATTTTGCCACCAAAGGTCAGTTCTTCCTGGATTCACCCACCTTTTTCTTTTCTTCTTGATGATTCTAAAAAGTAGGATGAATAAATTTCAACAATCTTCCTGTCAAAAAAGATGGATACTTATGTATTATATGCTAGCTGCTTTTCATCTTATCTCATTCCCTTACCTCTTTTTACGTTTTCTGAGTTCTTTAAGCAAGTAAATGCGTTCTTGCATGACAGTCTCTAGGCAGATTTGTTGCTTCCTACATATAGACAGCAAAACCTCTATATTTCTTGACAGAATTGTCACTGCTGCACCGAATGTACTTAATAAAAAGGATAAAGCCATAGAGATACTTTTCAAAGCGTCTCCTGATCTCGCTGCCATCTTGAAAAAAATGCGCGGTTCTCCTACAAGGGACTGGATCGTAGACTTTATTTCACTCGCTGAATCCGTATCGAAATTTTCCATGTAAACGAAACATCCATTTCAAACCGGAGCGAAACTCAAACCGGTTTGAACTCAATACGGGCACCATGTAAACGCACCCTAAAATAAAAGTGGGATGCACAACCACGATTATTATAATAAGATTTAGAACATTAACAAACTTATGCCTGCTATGAAACACATTATTCTCTTCTTCACTAACATTGACAAGAGCAAGCAAAGCATTTGATATCGAAATCAAAAGACCCAAGCTAAACCAAGAATTTTCATAAATTTATGGATTACAGTCTTCTTCAGCAAAGCTCTTATTTTTTCACTGCAGTTGCTATAGCTATCCCTGCCCAGCCTTGTGCACACCACAAAATAAACACATAAACATTCAAAAATATAGCTATCGTATTAGCAGAACAATAATTATCAAGCAATGCAGCTCAAAAACGTTTGTTTTCAATTTCATGTTTGATTTTAACCCCAACCCAGAAAGGAAAAACTCACTAGCCAAAAAACACGTTTTATTATGTTAAAAATTATTCAACACTTGTTCACATACCTACACTTTCTGCCATCATGCTAGTCTGCTTTGTGGTACAAGAAAAAAAAAACGTGTCTTAAAAAATGTATATCTTTACCAAACCGCTAATCTAATAGTGGAATGAAAGGGAAAATATAATGAAGTATGGGTTCGAGCTTTCAATGTTATCAGGAAAGCCAGATATACGCTCAGTAAGACCTTCAAATTTATGTTTATAAGTCAGTGTCACCTTAAGACACAATTCAAGCGCCATACCTCAAAAGTGAACATATACATCGGCAATATTGACACAGTTATAAAATACGGAACACCGAATCATAGCAAAGAAAAAGTTGTTCAAATTTTTGGCACAGGTCACGGCAGCTTTTTCCGCGCGGATTGTTTCTAAAATTCCATAATGAAACGCAATGAATTGCATTACAAACGCTAAGGTGACAGAATTTTGTAACCTTAAAGATTAAATTTAAAGTAGTAAATGTAGCCGTAAGGTAGATTTAGTCATATATATATATATATATATATATATATATATATATATATAGTGCTAGATTGGACTTTGTGAGGACACACCCTTAATGATACCTTATGGGTACTAGTCATAAATTTGGTTCTATTGTTACGGATGAAAAAATAACCTTTTAAACTATTAAAACCCATGTTTATGAGGTAGCATAGGGTGCTTAAATGGTTTGTTGCAACCACTCCCTTTCCAACTGTCCCCTTTAAGTTTTTATATTGAAAATTCGTACCTTATGGCACCAAACGTATGTCCTCGTAAGGTCAATTTTCATTATCAATAAAATTCATTCTGGAGAATGGACAAACATTACTATTTCAAAATGTATTTTGTTTCCTGAAAGGGATTCAGTTTAGAGCATTTTTATTATTTAGTAGTTTCATAGCAAGCTATTGAAACTCTTATCGTTAAACGAATAACCAACTTGCAAACGTGAGCTGGATTGATATCTTGTAGGGCTGGAAATTTGAAGGGGATTTAAATGAACAAAACAGTCAATTGATGGTGACTTCATAGTAAAATTTAATGAATAATAACGTACATAGAAATCAACAAATGAACACCATAATATGCAAAAATTTCCGAAATAAAAGAACGGATGAGTTTCGATCTATATCTGTTTTGCCAATCGTACCAACAGCCAAGAATAGCAAATCTACCAAATGAAAACTAAACTTTTCTTTGTGCTGATTGCTGCCATAATGACTGCATTATCTACTTTATACATTCAAAAACAGAAACATCAAAATAATAAATTGAAAAAGACGGATATGAACATAACTACGAACATAACAACGAACATAAATTAAACATTATCGTCTCTCATTCCCATATCATCCATCCGTTTTCCAATTAAAGTGTCTCTCTTTTTGCGTTCATTGTTAATTTTAGTCCGAACAACCATTTTTGAAAACGGGTTCCCGATTTCTTTTAGGAAAGTAACTACATCGGAGTTGCCTAAAATTTAAAATCAAATTATTTTACGTTGATTCAGTTTCTATACACACAGTAGATGGGTTATTCAACAAACTCTTAAACAAAATCTACGATAGAGGTGTCTTTATTTACTTGGAAATGGTTTAGGAGTTTCTCGCCTGACATAACAACCAAATTTCTCCATGAAAATTTGATGTCGTGCTGCATTCCACTTTGCAGACCTTCGACCTAAGAAAAAAGTTTCAGAAATGTAAATTCAATTGTAAAATTACACTGAATACTTAGTCAAACTTACGCCCTGTGTGTTTCAGAGGTTCAAGTGACGTTTTTAAAACATTTTCACTTTCATCTCCTTCATCAGAGAACCGATCTAAAAATAGAATAATTATATAACTTTTTCACAATTTCCAATGAGTGATCCACAAAATTACGCCTAAGTATTTATCACCTCGTTTCCAATGCCTATAGCAAGGAAGTAATTCAGTAGAAGTATTAAGTACACAAATTTGCTCATCACATCTCAATGAAAATAGGTCAATTGTTCAATTTTTCACTTTATCTCCTTAGAGGAGAAAAGTGGAAAAGTACTTAACGATGATATGAACGGCTATTATAGATAGTGACCATTTTGGAATCAGTAGTAGCGTAGAAAAGAAGAAGAAGAAGTTGTTAAAAAACGAACAAAGAAATCCAATTCAGGGCCATTTAATGCCCCTATTTCTTTTCCATTTTTTCAACCTTGTAATGAATGACAAAATTTACACAAGAACTAAAGTGAACTCAAATCAATTTGAAATGAAAATTTCACTTCTCTAATAAAAAGGTGTTTCTTGGTACTAGACAGAATAAAATAAGTGAAACTTATTTAATTTAGCTTTGCTTTATTAACACTACACTGCAAAAAACGTCTGTTTTTCTGACTTTGATCTCACTTTGGATAACCCCAAAGTTCCATGAAAACAGCTACCATTTCCAATAAGGACGTCTGAATCTCAAACTGTCTTGATTTCACTTCCATATCATGTAAACGGACTCAAAGTGCCATAAATAATTTCAATACCTTCCGGATTGTAATCAGAGTCCTCATCATCAGTTTCACTGTCTTTGTCATAATCGCTACTACGCCCTGTCTTTGCAGCAACGGTTTGTCCTATGGCGATAATAACCACCATAATACTGTAGTTTTTACAAACGTTTGATGATTTGACAAGTTTAAAATAAAAATTTGCCCCAGTTTCAGTTCCAATAACATAGTTTCATGCGATAATCAGTTACAAATAATTCTTATTACTTATCAATTAAAACATCACAAGTTCATCGAAAAAAGGATGAGTAATCTGGATAATTTGAAGAAACATCGATATTTAAACTGAACCTCGGAAAATGTTGATAAAACCCTTGAGAATGTGTGTTTATTACAACTTTTAGCAACCAGGTTTGTCAAACAGTTCCTCAATAAGGACAACAGCAATCTTACTTTTTCGCATAGGATACCTTTTATCACCTGATGAAGATAAAAAAAGAACTGTGAATTCATTTGAAACATTTGTCACAGTACTTTTACCCCAAAATGTCTTCGTCGGAAAAAAGTGAAAATGGTGGAAAATAGATTAACAGGATTAGAAGTAGACTTCGAATCGCTTTTTCCTCAACATGGGAAAATACTTAATACAATGAACGCAAAAACATATTTCATCTCTAGTTGCTGTAAAAATCAATATCGAAACTATATAGCATACTTAATTTGATCTTTTTAGGAAGCGGTTCCACAGGTTCATTTCGGACTGAAATAGCAATTGAAAAACGGTTAACAATAGACTTTTGAACTCATAATTGAATGCAATAAAAATTTTAATGTTGAGGTCTGTAGGATCGTGAATACTAAAGTTCTTCTAATAATCATTTAACTTTGATAAGACAATTGAATAAAACTTATATCCCATTGGAATTACCAAACCTGAATTTCTGTTTATACATCCTGTTATGGCTAAGCCAACAAGTATCGCCTCGTTTTGAAGATTTTGATTATCCCACTGTGGAATGGAAATGATAAGTAAATATTAAGTAATAAGAAATGTAATTTAGTGAAACAATAGAATGTTTAGAAACGAGGCAAAACTTGATAGCAAGGCATTAACACGGCGTTTAAACAGAATTCGGAAAAGGTCTATTAAAATATAAATCATATATACTAAATGTTTTTTCTTTTTTATCCACAGTTTCTTTTTTATCCACAGTTTCTTTCTTATCAGCAGTTTCTTTCTTATCAGCAGTTTCCTTTTTAACAGCATTTCCTTTTGTGGTACTTTCCATTTCAGCAGACCCTTAAAATATAAATACAAGTATAAATACAAGAAATGAAATTACTATTGTAACATTATATGTTAAAAGCCTGGGTCTGACTAAAAGTTTCCTACCACAATCAATTCTTTGCAACTGCTTCCCTACTTTGGTAATTCCTTGCAATGCTAATGGGGCCTGGTAGACATTTTTATTGACATCAGCACTATGTCCCATGTGGGTATAAAACAGTTCGCGCTCTTCTTCAGGTAAGTCCATGGATGCATAAAGAGTACTAATTCTATGTCTGTTATTAGTTGCATTGATCAAGTTGGGGCTTTTCACTTCCAAAGACGAACACACTTCCTTCAATGCGTGCCAACCTGAAAAATTTAGCTCCGAATTCTGTGTACTTGCAAATATATATGGGTTTGATTTTGACACACCGGCCAAACTCCGGACGGTTGGATCTGTTAATTTCTTCATTGCTGGAACTGTATCTTCTGGTATAAGCAAAGACACCAAATGTCTATTACCTTTACCAGCCTGATATACAATTTTCATCGAGTCAACAAGCATTTTGTCACCTTCATCTAGGTTTTGCAGACGTTGCTGATCAATCCAACCATCCGAAAAGCCTTCTTGCCATTCATCAAGGCGAAGTCTGCCAGTCTCCCCACCTCTTCTTCCATTCCATAAGGTCAATCGAGACATAGTAAGATTTCTTAGTTCTATAAATGCACTAGCATCCCAAAATACAAACTCGCTGCTACACAGTTCTCGGACTCTTTTTTTGATATGTGAATGTATCAACAAAATATCCTCTTCCAGAGGCAACTGTGCTGGCTTTCTTGCCTTCCTTAAGCGATTATTTTCCAATTGATATCGTGCACTCAAAATGACCGTGTCTTCATTGGATTTAAAAAACGTATGATATCTTTCAAATTCTTTGTACATCTCAGTGCTGTTGTCTAAAAAGAACCTGTCTCTTAGTTTTTTTAGTGACTTTAAAACTAAAAAGTACAACGTGTGTCTGGCTCCTGGTTTCATACTCTTGTCTTCTTTTGTAGTGGTTATTTCCATTGCAAGACATAAATTGTCAAAACTTTCTCTGACAAACATGTCTAAAGAGTTCGAATATTTTGAGCATGCTCCCTCAAGATCTTTGAAAACTTGATAAACTGTTGCTAGTTGACGCATTTCAGATCGCACTTTGTTAAAAATGGATGGCTTGTTTTGTTTATGTTCTTGCTTCTTATAAAAACGACATCCAAGATACAACAAGTGCTCATCGTTTCTTACAACTGATCCAATTGCGTCGTTTCTCATTCCAACCAGAACCTTCTTCACAAACGACTCAGAGAGCTTTTTACAAGCTGAAAGTGTTTGGAGATACATTGGTATACCAATTATTTCCGAGTCGTTGTTCTTTTTACAATTTCTTTTGTGACGGGAAAAAAACCTTCTTGAAACAAATGCTGAACATGCTGTACATAATGACAAATCAAGGTACTTTCTCCTTTTCCGCTCTCCTTGGTAAGAAGGGTTTTCTTTCCGTGCTTCTTCTTTATTGTGAATTAAAATTCCTTCTCTTCGCATTTTCTGAAACTCTTTTGCTCTTGATCGCTTGTTTAACTTGAGAGCTTCTTTTACTCGGATGTTGTCTTTGTGGACAATTGATATATGTCGAGTCAGTTTTGTCACAAATTTATTGCAATAAATGCACCTTCTTCTAGGCTTCTTGTAAATAGTTTTCTTCACCTAAAATAGACATTTGGCATCGCATTTCTTACCAGATGATGTCAAAAAAGTTTCCAATGTGGTGGAAATCCAGTGAGATAGTACAAGTGAATTAAAATCGGTTTCATAATGCACAAACATTGCCTTGAGCAAAACCATGTGACTTCGCTCATTTAAATATACACAAGTATAAATACAATTAAGAATGTCCAAACAAATACGATCTTAAGTTATTTCCTCGTACCAAAAACAACAAAAAAACAATTTCTACTGTTTGAGTAACTGTATGTGTAAAAATGATAAAAAGAAAACCGAAAAACATTATTTCGTAGAAATCACCAGGGGTAGACGATTTAACGCCATGAATGTTAAAGGATGTCTCAAAACAAATTTAAAATAAACATGTCGTTGTGGTGTCGTTCAAGAAAGCTAAATTTTATAAGCCAGTTCATTAGTCAAGTCCAAAGATCGTCTCTTACTTATTTTTAAAACTAGGATTTTAACAGGGCATCCACTGATAGCAGTGTTTTGCACGTTTACAGAAATACCATGCTTTAACCTTAAAATTAAATCTAAGAAAGGTATATTTAATAAGCATTTTGGAGGATTTGATGTAACAAATATTTCAGTACCTCACTTGTGTTTTCAGGAGTAACTTCACAATCAGTATCACAAACTGAAACATCAGCATCAATTTCCATGCCAGAATCATTCAGTATTGGTATCTAACAAGAGATACATAATATGAACTTGTGTTATGCACAAAAGTGAACCATTTGGAAGATTATTAAGAGAAATTGCAGCTTATCGTAAATGATCGATTAATCCCACAGCAAAGTTTAAAGGTGAGGGCTTAGTCACGAGGAAAGTGGGAATGTATTTCATAGCAAATTATCAGTTATTATTAGTGCTTTTACAAAAACGTTTTTCAGCCTGAACGTAATCAACAAATCAACAAATTGATATTCACGATCACAATATAGGATAAAAAGTTTAAGTCATGAAACTTATTTACTTTACATCACACTCATACACGTCAGATCATAATGGCATTATTACTCACAGATAGTCATGATCATCCACCAAGTCATTATGTAAGTTATAAGCAATGTAACTATGTGAGACTTACCATAGCATTCTCAAAAACATCACTGTTTTGAGTTTCTTTGCTGGCATCTGAAGTAATGGCCTATTATACCCAAACATGAAATTCAAGTAATTTTCTGAAACAGTTAGCATTAATAGGAAACTTCTATTCGTCCTTAATGCCAAATTAATATTGGGAAATGGGCAAATGAAAAATGCACTTTATAATATTTCCAAAGATAAACGTCGAAAACAAATATTATGGGAACAGTACCTTCAAATTTTATTATCATATTTCGTAAAAAAAGACATGAAAATAAACAGTGACATTCTACTTTTTTGATAACATTCCAATGATAAAAAACCAAAATGACTTACAGTAGAAGTATCCACATTGTTTTTCACTTCTATGATTTTCTAAACACATTTCATGGAAAAGGGAAATGAACGTTTTGACTTTAAACATTTCCAAAGAGATCGATCCAAACGATCGCAATCAGTTATAAATACATCTTAGAATTACCGTAATCAATCAACCAAGTATAAGTAGTATTTATCAAATATTCAATGAAATCTGACTGTTTTCAGGTAAACAAATAAATCTATCGAAAATATTCGAAGCAAGGTAGGATTTGAATAAAACCACTAACTACTTCAGAAACAAACGGCAGCTCATTAAATTCATTTTGCTCATTTCCATCAGAATCACATGCAAGCTATAAGGGAAACATCAAGGTAATTATTAATTGCTCCCATAAATTCGTGCAAATTAAAACTACAACTCCGCAAAAACATATTGGTGTTATCCTATCAACCTCAAACAAAGGATTTCACCATATCTTGTCATGCAGTTTTTACTTGCAAATGCACTTATAAATGTTCTTGCATTAGGCAAGAACTAGGTAAAAATATGACCTATGTCAAAGCCAAAATCCAAGCAAACAAATAAATTGTCACTTACCAAATCAATCACCACCTCCTTGCAGCGTTGAAATTCAGTGTCCACACTTGAAGGTAAAAGTATGTCAAAAAGAAGATAGTTATTTAACTGAATTTACCAAATAATCACATAGTTATGAACTGAAATATCTATGACACTTAATCAGAAAAAAAATTCAGTTCCTTGAGAAAATCAACTGATGAGTAGCATATTTACAGACCTTTCTACACTAAAATGAACACCAGTACTGGAATCAACCTAAAGGTAATATTATACAATTCAAGAGAAAATTTTGAAACAAAATATACCCTGGCATTATTCAATGAAGTCCCTTTTAAGTTGTTAATAAACACTAACTATGAAACACGACATTGCTTGCATGTGTCTAACAGAAATTCAAATTGTGAAGCACAAAGGAAAATTAAACTCAGTTTCAAAACAAATGTCCAGCTAAAAAGTGAGAAACTGTATTAACTTTTATTAAGCATGAAGAGACCATTTACCTATTTGGTGCATTAATCATGAGAAGGGTAAATATTTATTTGTGTGTTTCTTCTCTAAACTTGCACACCAAAATAACAGATCAAAGAAAGAAATAAAATTCAAATTGAATCACAGGATAAGTTTGAACATAACATATAAATGACATAAAGGAAGCAAAGTTTTATTTGTGAGTCATATTCTCATATTCAGGTTTTACGTCTAAACCACCTATAATAACAGAGGTCAGTAACCTGTATAGTTGCACTTGAGCTAGAATACACATCACTACCGCTATAAGGGCAAAAAACTGGACCCAGCAAGGAAGTACAAGTAAAATACATAAACAACAATTGAATTTCATTTCTCATACAAGATTGCAATAGACAAGTAACAAATATGAACATTAAGGGGACTGTACATTAAAATCCTCTATGCAAAACTTACTGAAACAATACCCATATTGTTCTTATCCTCAAGCATTTCTTTGTCAGGAAATCCGGTTGCTTGACCTTCATTTACAGCATTGCCTAAAGGATTATCCTATAAACCAAATGCAAAATTACAAAAACAACCCACAAATGTCAAAAAAAGGCAATGTTAATAAAAAAGGTATTTATTGCGTAAAAATAATTTGATATAATTGTTGAAATCTTATGAGGTGTTAATCTGAAACGTAAAAGCATATTAATAAACCTTAATAGGATGTTGAATTTCATGTTGTTATTCAAAGTTCTGAAACAAATACTAACGGAACAATTCCATCACTTTTTCATAAAATAAAAATTGGTAATGAACATTATGGGGACATTGAATTGCATCCTTCCTACAACAATTCCAATGAAATCAAAATGAACATTAAGGGGACAATATCTTATTACACTTTAATCTAAAACTTACTTCAGGATTAATCATCTTGCTCCTTGCCTGCAATATTTCTTTGTCATCAAATTCTATTAGCTGACCATCTTTAACAGCATTATCGAAAAGGCCAACCTATAAGCCAAATTTGAACATAGAAACTAAACCTTTGAATTTTCATATAATAAGAATATGAAGTGAACATTATGGGGATGTCAGATTGTATTTTTCTGATATTTTCAATGGCCACGAAATCCAAAATGAATATTAAGGAGACATGTTGCATTAACCCAAAACTTACTGCAGAATTAGCTATATCGCTCTTCACCTGCAATATTCCTTTGCCATCAACTTCTATTAGCTGACAATCTTTAACAGCATTATTCAAAGGGTTACCCTATGAAACAAAATTGAACAGAGAAAATAAAAGTTTGAACTTACATATAACAAGAATTGGAAGAGAACATTATGGGGACGTCAGATTGTATTATTCCTATATTTCCAATGAGCACGAAATCCAAAATGAATATTAAGGGGACATGATGAATTAATCCAAAACTTACTGCAGCATTAGCCATATCGCTTTTCACCTGCAATATTCCTTTGTCAGCAGTTTTAATCACCTGACCATCTGTAACACCATTATTCAAAAGTCCATCCTATAAACCAAAATTGAACAGAGAAAGTAAACCTTTGAATTTTCATATAAGAATTTGGAAGTGAACATTACGGGGACGTCAGACTGTATTATTCCTATATTTCCAATGAGCACAAAATCCACAATGAAGATTAAGGGGACATTATAATGCGTTAATCTAAAACTTACTGCAGCAATAGCCATATCACTTTTCACCTGCAATATTCCCTTGTCATCAATTTTTAATAGCTCACCATCTTTAACAGCATTATTCAACAGGTTATCCTATGAAACAAAATTGAACCAAGAAAGTAAACCTTTGAATTTTCATATAAGAATTTGGAAGTGAACATTACGGGGACGTCAGACTGTATTATTCCTATATTTCCAATGAGCACAAAATCCACAATGAAGATTAAGGGGACATTAGAATGCGTTAATCTAAAACTTACTGCAGCAATAACCATATCACTTTTCACCTGCAATATTCCCTTGTCATCAATTTTTAATAGCTCACCATCTTTAACAGCATTATTCAACAAGTTATCCTATGAAACAAAATTGAACAGAGAAAGTAAACCTTTGAATTTTCATATAAGAATTTGGAAGTGAACATAATGGGGACGTCAGACTGTATTATTCCTATATTTCCAATGAGCACAAAATCCACAATGAAGATTAAGGGGACATTAGAATGCGTTAATCTAAAACTTACTGCAGCATTAGCCATATCGCCTTTCACCTGCAATATTCCATTGTCAGCAGTTTTAATCACCTGACCATCTGTAACACCATTATTCAAAAGTCCATCCTATAAACCAAAATTGAACAGAGAAAGTAAACCTTTGAATTTTCATTTAAGAATTTGGAAGTGAACATTACGGGGACGTCAGACTGTATTATTCCTATATTTCCAATGAGCACAAAATCCAAAATGAAGATTAAGGGGACATTATAATGCGTTAATCTAAAACTTACTGCAGCAATAGCCATATCACTTTTCACCTGCAATATTCCCTTGTCATCAATTTTTAATAGCTCACCATCTTTAACAGCATTATTCAACAGGTTATCCTATGAAACAAAATTGAACCAAGAAAGTAAACCTTTGAATTTTCATATAAGAATTTGGAAGTGAACATTACGGGGACATCAGACTGTATTATTCCTATATTTCCAATGAGCACAAAATCCAAAATGAATATTAAGGGGACATGCTGAATCAATCCAAAACTTACTGCAGCATTAGCCATATCGCTTTTCACCTGCAATATTCCATTGTCAGCAGTTTTAATCACCTGACCATCTGTAACACCATTATTCAAAAGTCCATCCTATAAACCAAAATTGAACCAAGAAAGTAAACCTTTGAATTTTCATATAAGAATTTGGAAGTGAACATTACGGGGACGTCAGACTGTATTATTCCTATATTTCCAATGAGCACAAAATCCACAATGAAGATTAAGGGGACATTATAATCCGTTAATCTAAAACTTACTGCAGCAATAGCCATATCACTTTTCACCTGCAATATTCCCTTGTCATCAATTTTTAATAGCTCACCATCTTTAACAGCATTATTCAACAGGTTATCCTATGAAACAAAATTGAACCAAGAAAGTAAACCTTTGAATTTTCATATAAGAATTTGAAAGTGAACATTACGGGGACGTCAGACTGTATTATTCCTATATTTCCAATGAGCCCGAAATCCAAAATGAATATTAAGGGGACATGATGAATTAATCCAAAACTTACTGCAGCATTAACCATATCGCTTTTCACCTGCAATATTCCATTGTCAGCAGTTATAATCACCTGACCATCTGTAACACCATTATTCAAAAGGCCATCCTATAAACCAAAATTGAACAGAGAAAGTAAACCTTCGAATTTTCATATAAGAATTGGAAGTGAACATGGGGACATCAGATTTTGTTATTCAAATAATATTTCCGATGAGTACGAAATCATAATGAATATTGAGAATATCCTATGAACCAAAATTGAACTGAGAGATTAAACTATTCAATTTTTAAAAACTTTTGCCATTAAAAGGAAATCACTCTTCCTTAATGTGTAAAAATATTTTATGATAACTGAGTTGTTATCAGGGGTTAAGTGGTGTATTGACAAAGAAAATCAAACTATAAGGAAAATAAATAAATAACAAGACATCAATTTTCAATTTTCATATAAAATTTCAATAGATAAGTAACAAGAATGGCCATTTAAGGGACACCACACTACGATGCACAATGGCGGAACTTACTGAAGCAATACCCATATTGTTCATATCCTCCAGCAATTCTTTGTCAGGAATTTCCATTGCTTGACCTTCCTTTACAGCATTACCCGAAGGACTTTTCTATAAACCAAATACAAAATTACAAAATAAATCCTAAAATGTATAGATAATTCAAAGTAAAGGCATATCCATTTGATAGGATAATGAATTCTCATTTTCCTGTTGTTATTCAAAGTACTAAAACAAACATTAAGGGAAGAGTACTTTCGAATTTTCCTATCACTATTTCATAAAATAAACATAGGAAATGAACATTAAAGCGACATTGTATTGTATCATTTCTATATTTCCAGTGAGTTTGGAAATAAAATAAACATTAAAGGGGCAATGCATTATGATGATTTAATCAGGCACTCACTGCAACAATAGCCATATCGCTCTTTACCTGCAATATTCCTTTGTCATCAATGTCTGTCATCTGCCCATCTTTAACAGGATTATTCAAAAGGCTTTCCTATGAACCAAACTGAGAATTAAAGCTTTGACTTTTCATACAAGAATCAGAAGTGAATCTTATGGGGACATCAGATCGTATTATTCCTATAATGTTTCGAATAGGACCAATCCAAAATGAACATTAAGGTGATCTCTGTCTTACTTTCCTTCACAGTATTGTGAAAGTAACATCTCTATAAGTGTTTGACTTATAGAGATGCAATGAAATTTTTAAATTCCTTTTAATAGTCACCATTGACAGGAAACTGTACACAAATAATTTCATATGATTGCTAAGGTGACAGTAGGGATATATGCTAATGGTCAGTTATAAGGTACTTAACATTAACATTTTGACTTTCCTTTCCTATTACAGAGACAGCATTTTTCACATTTGAAAAGGAAATCAACATTAGGGGGACATTGCATTCTAGAAAAAAAGCTATCATGAACATTAAGGAGACACTTTTAATCAGAGATATCGTTTCGTCAAGAATTATCCACTGTGGAGCATCATTTAAGTTCTATATGGAAGCATAAAATAAACCCTTTTAAAATATTGAAAATGTCACCATTCATTGAAAACTAACAGTTTTTCTTTACAAAGTAAGAGAAAATCAAACTAAAAATTTTTAAAACTAATCAGGTGTTTATGCTAAGCATATTTTATAACACTATCATATTTATGAATGTGACCTTCCTTAATAAAACTAAATAAAAAAATGAACAATATGGAGTCAATAGACTTTAATTTCATTATAACATTTTGTGATAATAGTTCTTTACTAGCACTGTCCATGATCAAAATTCCTGGTCTAAACAGCAATTTAGCAAAAAAAGATTTTAAAAGTTAATGAAAAATACACCATTAGCAAGTGCTAAAACAAATTCAGAAGAAAGTATTTTATTATTTGGAACTAAGATGGTTGTGAATGTTACAATGTTCTTTCTTGGAAGTATTCAATAAAAGGAATAACGAACAAGATAATATAATAATGGTTGGAAAACATGAAAAAATGAAAATATGGAAAAATGGGTAAACTGGTTATTATATAACAGTATATTTGCAATACATGTCAAAGTAATCTTCCAAAGAAAACTACAATCCCAAAAAAAAATGTTAAGTAACACTAACCATTGATGAACTATTTCCTTTTAACTTATTCAAGTGGGTAGGATATTTATATTCTTTCTGAAAGGAAAAGGAACAGCAATGTTAATAAATAAAAGAAGCAGCAAAAATTAATAAATAAATAAAGAACATAAAATTCAAATACACATAAGAGTTATTACCTTTTTTCTCCACCATAAGTTACTGACACCATAATCATAGCGAATTTCACTTCCCTTTTGTATATGTTTGGTTGCTTTTAAACATAAAAATGGTTTATTATTTTTACTAATGGCTTTCATTGCCGCATTGCCAACAGGAGAATCATTAACATATTTTCCAAGCCCTTCCATATCAGTTGCATCAATACTATAACAGAATATTCATTAACAAAGAAGATAAAAAAACCACAACCATATTATTTTGTTGTTTGCAACTATAAGTTCTCATTAAAAATTGCCATTTCCCTTAAATAACTTTACAAAATAAGTTGCTTTTACATAATCAATAGTAACTTACCAAAACTTTTCTCGTAGATGTTTAAAATAATAAAAGAACGATCCTTCCTTTTCTTTTTCCCGTTGTTCAGCTTCTTTATAGGAAAGCAAGTCACCTTTGTATTCCACAATAAACGAACCCATTTCTATATCTTTCATGGCAAACACACCCCAACCTAGCAAACAATACATTTATATAATACAAAATTACACAAAAACTTAGTCAGTAATGTCTTGCACCTATGAGGCTATTAAACAGAAAATTATATACTTGAAAAAATGTTTTCGAAAAGATGTTGTTTATTGAAATATGACTATATGAATAGAGTATGCAAATATAAAATATACCAATGATATCATCAATCCAAAATTTTCTGATATGTATTGGATCACAATTTCCAATATGAAGCAAGCATTCTCTTTCAAAGTTTGTGTTTCCTTGCCTTCTTTTTGACATACTTTTGGTCTTAAAAAGGAACATATCCAGGTTAAATAGGTCATTTTTGTATCATTACAGACAGGCAGTACAATAGCCATCAAGCAGAGGATTCTTTTTACTTCAAAAAAGAAGTAATGGTTTTTTAGCTACCATAGTACCCAAGATGCTCTGAAAATCAGCAAAGATTTCACAAAAGGTAATGCTATGTCAACATTGGTACAGACAAAAAAGGATAATTATACTTCTACTATACTTATCCAATTTGTACAATACTATGTCATTGATTTAGCAAAATAATGAGTAAGGATATTAGACTTACTTGAAGGGTTCTCGTTTTCATGTTTACTTTTATAGGATCTTTAGCATTACTTATTAAATCTTCTTGATTTTCCTCTGACTGTAACATGCAAACGGTCTAAAATATTAAAAAAAAAGTCTGATCTAACTATTCACTGTTGTAGGTGAAAAGCAGTATTTTATAAGTCAAAAAGCAACTTAGTGTTTAAACCAAAACATACTGGGGTGGTAATGTTGATTTCGGTTACTGCTTCTACCTTGTCTAGTGAGTCCTTTACATTATGTATGGAGTCTAGTTTGATAATGATCTATACATAAAGTAAATAAAAAATGTAATATGAAAAGAAATTCAGAAAAATAACTGATTTTGAGATATAGCATGGATTCATTCATTCATTCACTTCATTATAATTCATTACAATTTCTAAACTTCTAAACATGCAAGACAAATATTTCAATTCAAAACACACATTTACCTAAACATAAATACTTTTGGCATAATCAACTCAATTTCCTCCAAATAATGTTCATATAAACGAGAAAGAATATGTCAAAGAGAGTGAAAACAGTTGCCCAAGAACTTTAATGACTTGTTAAAACTACAAACTACTGTTAGAGTTGCTAGATTGATTGATATGTTTTGTATTGTGCAATTATTTGGGTATTTTAGTTTTTTTATATGTAGCTTTGAAGTTCACAGACCCAAATTACTAATTTAAGATACCTAATTCTTATTTGAAATTTTTGCTTTTATTTATTCCTTGTTTTCAAAACATATTAATGATCAACTTTTTTATACTAACCTCTGATGCAACTGGTCTTACTACTGGATTTTGATCCCAACATAACTTTATAACCTCAATTAAATGAGCTACAAAATGAGTCTCTGATTTGTACAATTTCTCAATAACTTGAACATCAGGTCTCAACCCTTTACATGCTGCATCTTTGATTAAGGCATCCATACTTATAGGAAGTATAGATTCCCATGCCAAATTTAAGTTGCTTACAGTCTCATACATTAAAAGCCCAAGGCTGTAGATGTCAGTTGCTGTATTTAAAGTTTTAAGTTCTCCAAAAAATACTTCAGGTGGGACATATGATAATGTTGTTCCTGAATAGAAAATTGAGATTTACAGATGATCATATAATATCTTCCTTGTATTGCAAACAAATGTATATATTCCATAAGATACAATTTATTTAACATAACATGAAATTGCAACAAAAAATAATTTGTTTACTGATGTGTCAAAAATTTATTAAATATGCTAAAATTCACATATTTTAGTGGAATGACTAAATGCTAACTTAAGGGAACAAAAGGGAACTGTTCGTAACATTTTGTTGAAAAAACCTCACACAATGAAAGTTGTAAACCAATGTTAACATTGAAACAGATAACCTGGACAATGTTGTTGTAGTGTTAAAGAACCTGCATTATGTGTATAATATGTTGCAAGACAAGTCAAGTTCCTTTTTGTAAAAACATTATTTTCCTGAAAGTTATATATAATTAATTAAAAATTCTAATTAAAAATTGCTTGTTTGTAAACTATAAATCTTTTATTTGAGCCTAATCTGTTTACTTGAGAATACAGACTAGAGCTTACACAAAAAATAATAAATGCGGCTACTGAAATGATATTATATGACATTATTAGTACATTAGATTTCATTCTCAAGAAAGTGATTAAAGAAGAATTCCAGTCCTATACATATATACCTTTAACTAGATTCATAATGGTTATATATACCTGTTAGACTGTGACTTGTCAGTATAGTGGCACAGGTCTCTTTAAAGGAAAACAGTTCGTTAAAATCAGAAACTTTCAAAACCAAATTTTTTAATGTACCATCCACTAACACATTGCTACATTTCAGATCACGGTGAATGATCCCCTTTTGATGTAAATATTCCAATCCTCTACAAACTTGCTGGATATACCCATACCTTTCACGCAAATTGAAATATTCATTCTCATTAAAAAAAGTTATTAACTCCCTTAATGTATGGAGCATTTCACCTTCACCACCATCAACGTGGCAATACTCAAATAATATTGCTGATGGCTTTGTTGAATATCCTCTAAATCGAACAACATTTCTGTGTTGAAGCCTTAGCAGTGATGAAGATGCCTTCAATATACTTTTCTTTGAGAAGTTTGTCTTGAATTTCTTAACAGCTGCAGTTTTGTTTCGCAGAATATGCTTAAACACTATTGCAGAAGAACCTTCTCCAATAACCTCATCAGGGGAGATATGCATGGGCAGACTTAATATCTCCAAATGTTGTAATTCTTGTTCCAGTCTCCTATAATTCGTGTTAAACCCTGTCTTAAAACTTGCCATCTTGGTAAAACTTTCCAAACTTTTTCAAATCTATAACCATGTCATGTTGGTTTGAATACACCAAAGTTTCTCCCGCGTAATTCTCCCGCGTAAATAATTAGGTAATCATTTTTAGATCCTAGTCCCTTTTGTACTGTGGCCCATAACTGGCCACGGTAAAAGAAAAAAACTCACGGCAAAAGAAAAAGCACAATACTCACGGAAAAAGAAAAAGACACACGGAAAAAGAAAAAGACTCACGGAAAAAGAAAAAGACTCACGGAAAAAGAAAAAGACACACGGAAAAAGAAAGACTCACGGAAAAAGAATAAGACTCACGGAAAAAGAATGAGACTCGCGGCAAAAGATAAAAGGTCATGAAAGTAAAGATAAATTACGAAAAAAATGTTTAAATTTTCATACATAGTGTACCATAGCATGGATAAGCAGGAATATTTCCAACCCAACCGCGAAATAGACTGGAACCCTGTCCCTCATCTCCTGTTCAAAGCCTTATCGCTTTTTCTTGAACAATTTCCCTTGAAAAGACTCCTCTGGAGTAACTATTTGTTTATTAAAAACTTTTGCCAAACAGATTCATTAGACCATGAGCCCATACTAAGTACATCAGACCCCTGGAAGCTCCGCAATTTTAGTGATTTAGATTTCCTTACCATGCAAGCACCCGACAATGCTGCGCTAGTAAATGCAGCTGATCTGGAGGAATGTCTTGAAAATGTCTGCATTGAAATAAATATTGTCTGCAAATGAAATAACTTCCTTTATCCACCTTGAAATAGTACTGCTAGATACTTCTTTGTGTGTGGGTTCTAACACAGATTGCACATCCCCAGCAGAGGTATACCGAGGTTGAGGAAGTTTCTTTGTGAACACGCCCTTCAGAAGAGAACACACAACAACCACATTTTTGCCGCGAGAGCAATTTTCTTTTGCCGTGAACTGTTTTCTTCTGCCATGGCAGATATGAGCCACCGCATGTCTCATTCTTTTGCCGTGTGTCTTTTTTCTTTTGTCTTGAGTCTTATTCTTCTATCGTGTTTCTTTTTTCTTTTACCGTGAGTATTTTTATTTGCCGTGTGTCTTTTTCTTTTACCGTGGCTGTTATGGGCCACCGTACTTTTGCAAAGTCACAATTATAAATCGGTTTTATGTTATGGAAACTTACACCAGATATAAATGCTCTACATAAAACGCCTTGAGCGTTTGTTAAGATAATAAAAATCAAACTATTGAAAACGACTGAAAATAAAAAGAAGCACCAGATGATGACATATGTAATCTTTTCCCTTTATTAATTTCTATCTATCATTATCATTATAATCAACTCACTGTGAAATGCGAATTTTCGCTGTGTCAGCTAAACTTTCCACGGAAACGGGAACTCAATAATTCAAACTCTTGTATTTTTAATGCAAACATACTGAGATATGACAATCCTGTGTTGATGATCTGTTTTTCTTTTTGCGATTGAGGGGGATGATGTAGATTGGTCATTACTTTGGCGTGGCGAGGTTTCAAAGGTGACAAACGAAGCTCTACTTTTATGTGACGTATTGTTCAAGGTCGATTTTAAGAGCTTCCATAAATACAATATTCACTAAAAGTTTTAGGTTTTAACTTAACCTAAACCTTTAAGTAAAAGTTCTAAAGATTTTCGTACGTTTTGAAGGAGGCATTTGTTGTTAGGTGCAACGGTTGTAGCAAATGAGACATGTTCTTGGGAACCATAACCGATTCCATACAGTAGCTTGATAACATATCCTTTACTGATTGAATCCACTAGGCATTAAAAGCACCTCACAATAAAAGACCCTAGATGGTCGTAATGATTTTTCTTCTATGACTTTTCCGATGTAAAGGACCAAAAATATCTTCTATCTAGCAAATTGATTCGGCTTTGTTACTCCAATGTTTTCGGAAAGCCAAACAAAATCGCAGTGGCTATTCATACATGATCATATTTTAATTCATATTTTCTATTCGTACGTGAAATTCACGCAGGGTCAAAAGAATTGAACGGGGAAATATATCTTGCTTTTGCTTTTATTTGAATTGCAATTTCTTTTTTCGTCATTAGCATCATGATTCTCCTTTTCTTCTCTCTTTCCAATGCAGTGAATTTTGACGAAATGGATTTGGTTAGATACGCCTGAGCTGTAAGATTTGTAAACTTTACACGTCAAAGAATGCTCTTCTATAACCTTGCCAAAATCCACGGGTGTTTACCTCTGCTTTTGTTCCGTTGGCTTTGAATGGTGAAGTGTTGCGATCTTTTTCTTCTTCCGTAACTTCAAGAAGTGGTGATTCTATCTGGACGTCATTGCAACATCTACCAAGTAAATTTGCAAGAAGATCTCGTAAGTGGTTGTGGCAGCAAATGCCATAGCCTCCAAGATGACAATTTAAGGCGTGCTACAGTGAAAACTTCACTTTACATGAGCAGTACTGTGGATCATGTTGTAGTTCGAAGATATATTAGATCAACAAATTCTTGCTTGTTCAAGGCAAATCTCTCAACGGCAAAGTCGAGCGCCAGATTGAAGAGCCTTGACCCAAGACGTGCAACGTCATTAGCCTTTGCTTCTAGTTGAGTCATCGTCTGGCGTATTATGTTCAACTTATCTTAGTTGTGTACCGATTTTTGTAATTTGTATTTGGCGACAACTTCTTTTAATTGTGAATCTTTTCCGACCAATTCACTTTGGGCGATGATGTTTAAGTATGGGTCACCATCAAGATACATGTAATATTGCTTTATGGTTTTGTTTTTCAACATGTTCCTAACATGTTTTATAACACGAGTGTCACAATTAAAAGTTGTTTCCATTCCGACATTCAGAGATACTTACTAAAAAAACAATTATTATTTATTGATTATTACAAACACCTACAGATCGCTTGTGAGATAAATGATGAATAAGGGGACTTTTGATTTACAATTTTGTAGCATTAGGGGGACAAAGACTTAATGGGGACAATATTGTGTCCCCTTTATGTTCAAATACATTTTTACCTAATTTAAAGTTGTTTCCATTCCGACATTCAGACAATAAAAAGACCAAAAGAACTGATTATTACAAACACCTACAGATCGCCTGTGAGATAAACGATGAATAAGGGGACTTTTGATTTACAATCTTGTAGCATTTGGGGGACAAAAACTTAAAGGGGACACAATATTGTCCCCTATATGTTCAAATATATTTTTACTGATGACAATGCTAATAGTTTGAAATAAAATAGATTTTTCCACTGGAGCTGCTACATACTGTTCATTAGTGAAAAAATAACTCTTTTAACGTCGGGTCTAGGCAAACTGCTAATATTAAATTTATAACATTTAGGGGACAGTGTTATTATCTCTGTTCTAAACAAGACAAATGCTTTGTGAAAGGTGCGACTTATATCCATTCGATATTGAAAATAAATTCTGAGAAACCAGCGGCCAGATATCCCTTCAAAAGGATAACTGCTAAGAACTCGTTTTCTTAACAACAACCATTATTGAATTAAGGCTGTATGTAGCAAAACCATAAAGTAATTTTTCAATTATTTAGTACAAAATATATGGGGCGTAGGTCTGCTATTAGACGAGAAAGCAAAAACATAAATATACACATGTTACACGTAAATACACACGAAAAATATAAAGTCGCCTAAATGTCACTCTACTATAAAGTCTAAATATACAATAAAAAACTTTGAACTTCCAAAAATCCTAGAAGCTCATTAACTTAGCCCAAGGTCCTTTGCTCATAGTTTTTTACAATTCATAAGCCACTATATGAACACAGGTCCAAGGCTACTATGTGTCTCCTTAAGGTTAAATAAGAATCCAAACTTAAAGGGGACACAAAATTGTCCCCTTTAAGTTTTTGTCCCCGTGATGGTACAAAATTGTAAATCAAAAGTCGCCTTAATCATCAATTATAAATATATATATTTCACTAGAACTACTGTAAAGCGACATTTCTTTATCAAAAATAGTACCTTAAGGGGACACGTTTGACGATTTATTTGGGTGAAATGTCACTGTTTAGGCGACACCAAATTTTTGATATAGTTAAATAATGAGTTAATCTTTGCTCATTCAAAGTTTCATTATGTCACCTCCTTTAGAACGGATTCTACAGGTCTTGAAAATCTCGTCGTATATAACTACCATTTTACCACTTAACCATATTTTCAGCCACGGGGCGACAGCAATTTTTAAGAGGATGTTTTGGTAGTGCTTTGAGTGTATAACTTTGAATTTTGAAGTGGAATGGGTAAACCTTGTACCTAGGTTTCTGAAGAAAATATCATCTACTATATTAGGAAGTAATCTGAGGAGAAATTTGACCTTTAAAAGATATACATGCTCCTATCATACCTTTTGAAATTTTTGCGCTCGCGCGATTAATTTATTGATCAAGATGGTGGGGGCAGATAATGTCCCAAAATTCCAAATCAGTTCTGTTGATAGACTTTATTAATATAAAGCCACCCAGTTCTAATAAATCTATCTTTGTATAGTTGTAGTATTGTTGTACGCATAACTGACTTGTCCAGCTATTTTTGTCTAAGTGTTTTTGGCTGAGAAATTTACCAGTACCAATTGAGAGTGTGTTCAGCAGCCAAACAATTTACATAATTTTTTTACTTCGCCCAAGTTCTATTATTATTTGCTAGTGTTCTATAAATCTTTGTGTGCAGGTGTATATTCTACACTTTATACCTTTTACACTTTGAGAATAGAGAGAAAGGGTACAATCCTATATGAAAGGTTGCCACACCACAGCCAGCTTGTATCTTAGGAAGATACCGTGGATTTGCCTTGAGTTGAAGCGGTAACCACAAGTTAACACAAATAAACAAAGTATGTAAAGTTTGTGTGTACAACTTTCACCAACCTTGTGATGTGGAAATTGAATCTAAAATCAAAATTTAGTTTAAAGAACAGAATTTTTGTCAATTAATTTTTCATTTAAACATGAGGTATTATTAACTTAAGGTTTATATTACTTAAAATGAGTGCCAAAGATACATCATACATCATTATATCAAAAGGAAGACAATAATATAAAAGTCATGTCCATGTCATGTTTATTGAATGAATGAGGAATCCTATGTCTGTTTATTTTTTTCTTTGTTACTGTTTACGTAAATCAAGTTGAAAAAAATTGATTGAATAACAATATTGCTGTTAATAGGGAAGACGCCAAGGCGGCGTCACGTTGCCCATCTTCAGCCTGCGTTGTGTCACCCCCTCAGAAAAAATAAAATTTAGGAATTGGCAACCGAAAGTGTACCCATGTAGTATATAGATCTCGAAAAACTGATAAAAAAAATGTATGACCAACCGTTACAGAGATATTGTCAATCAAAAATTTTGTGACGTCACAGACCCGTGCCCAAAAAAATTTAGGCCCAAATTTTTCGTCACCCTATCGCCTGTATCGCAGACCCCAAAAAACGTCAGTTATCCCTATTGGTTACCGAGATAATTTTTTCTAAACATCTCATTCGATTCATGTCTCAATACAATGGCTTCACACTGACGTCGAAATAATTTCTTTTGAAGCTCAATCTACCATTTTGCGCGACAGACAGACAGACAGACAGAGAATCGGCTATTAATATATATAGATAAGTTAAGATAAAATTAAGTATTACGATCGTGATTAAATAATTACAACTTTTTATCTGGCAGTGTCATGACCCATTTCCATATGTCTCTTAACTGTTCTTTTTTGACATTAATTGTGAAATTTGAGTATTGTTGTCAAAAGTAAACATTAATGATCTGTGTGAGACTGGTCTTTTTCTTGAAATAGAAAAAAGCATCTTTTTGAAAAAAGAGAGAACAACCTTCAAAAGAATAACCAGGAAAATTAAAATATATTTCATTTGTTTAATGTTGTTTCATGTTGTTCACTTTTCACTATAATGTTCAAAAGGTTTCAAATATTGTACTTTAATCAGTTTAATTTTTGCAAGATTAATTTTCAGGATTACACGATCTTTTACCTTTTCTTCTGTGAAGGCACTGTTTTGCATCTTTCAAGGAACATTTTTTATAATATGTCTATGGATTTATGCTCTGCTTTTCAATCATAGAAACACATAGGAGTGTTTTTTTAAGAAAAGTCAATAACAAATTGAATGAACAAAATGAATTCATTTCTTCATTTAACAAAAGAATACGGAAACATAAGTGGTACCAGCAGGACTCATTTTCGTGTTATTCAATGAAATTAAAAATCATCCAGCTCCCTTTACAATAACAGTTAAATGGAAACTTAACCGGATTTCCTTTTTTTTTTTCAAGAGTAAGCATAAGTTAAAATAACAATTCTTTGGCCTGATTGCACAATCTCATGACAATGTTTAAAGATTGAAAAAAGTAGGTGCATGACATCGTGATCTATCACGCTGCTGCTGATTCACATATTGGCAAGACTGGCCGTAAAACTTATTCAACCTTCTCAAGTCTTTTTTCACAAAAATGAAATGAAAGAAAATGGGTGCATTCAATGTTTAGATTTTTCAAGTTTGGCTTGACCGGCGATATAAAATTGGTTGTGTGCGAAATTAAATTCCCGCGAAATTTTTCAAAATTGGCTGTCCGCAAATCTAAATTCAGGAAATCGTTTAGTCTCTTTAAAATACTACATTTAGTGGATTAATGGTTTCCTTAAGGTTTTCACTAATATAATTATATACCCTGTTTTTGAAATAATACCTACGCTTAATAGCATAAAACAAGCATTACGTGAGATTTAATTCCCGTGAAAATTTATTTTTTCCATCCGTGAAATTAAATTCCATGAAAAAAATTATTTTGATGAACCATGAAATTAAATTACTGCGAAAATTTCTTCCCTTAAGGTACATGTTAAATCCGTATGCAAAATTGATAGAGCATCTTGTATCGATAAAAAACTCAACAATAAAAGCAGGAAGAATAAAATTTTCAGTGAATTTTCAGTGAATTGTATTAAAAATTGTATTCTCCGTACCTCCCTAATGTTTGTGAGGGACAGTCGCTCTATCACAAAACATCTGGGAGATTACGAACGAAATCGTTGAAAGCTCTTTTGAACCAATTTGATTTATCCCACTTTATGCCCTTTTTTAAGATTAAAAATTAGTTAAATGAGATGTATCTTTAGCACATTTGAAAAATTCTTTCAAAGGAACTGGGCACAAATAACCCGAAAACATGGTAGAATTTGGCTTTCACTATTTTGAGAACTACGTGATCATGTTTTAACTTCAGCTAATTATGTTCATTCTTGTTTTTTAAATCATGATAATCTTTGAATCTAATTTGTGCAAGGCATTTTTTAAAAAAGGTTTAAAGTCTATTCCAGATCTAAGCAGTAGTGGCATAATGGTAACTTGTTCAGTTGGTACACCTGAGTCTAGTAATAAGTTATTACCAAAATGGATTGAGCCCAGTTCCTTTGAAAATACTTTTTCAAGTGTGATAATATCACATCTCCAAATATAATAATTTTCAGCAAAAAGCTGGTTAAATCTGAGTTAAAGAGACGCGGAATAGTAAAAAATGGATTCCTGGCTGTTTAATCTGCAATTATGGAAACTGCAATTAAGGTCACATGGTTTTTTGATAAATTTTTAAACTTTGTAGAAGTAAACTATTTCTAGAAAATTTGAAATTTTGCTTTTCCTAGCATATACTATCACATACTATGACATGCAAATACCAAGGATACCAATTCCTAAACACAAAACAAGGTCAGCATCAAGGTCATTTGCATACAAGATGACTTGCAATGCAGAAACCTTGCAGAGCGAAAGAAGGTTGGTAAAGAGACTATTATATGATGCAAAAGTGAAGAAGAAGTAACCATCCCCTGATGAAGTAAATGTTTTATTAGAAAGAATTGATCCATCACGAGCAACAAGATTTAAGCCAGCAAAAGCAATGTTTCCTTGTATAGATTTTTGCTTTGTAGTCAACCACACACAAATATTATTTTATAATGGAAAGTGAGGAAGATCTATCAACAAATACATTTTTCTTATGCTAAGTTCACCTTGTAAATGCTTTTTATGGTACACTTTTCATATGGTAAGGCAACATTATATTTTTTTCTACCTTAAAGTGACACTTGGATTTTGAGCATGCTATATACTGCTTTCTAGAGGGTTTCAATGTTACATCATACAACTTTTTCATATCTTAAAGTGACCTACCTTTTTTTAATACTTTGAGGCGACAAACATTTTCCTACCTTACGGTGACACTTGGATTATGGTTATGTTTTATCTGCTTTTTAAAGTGTCTCAATCTTAGACCATACAAAGTTTTCATACCTTAAGGTGACCTACTTTTTTTTTAATACTTTAAGGCGACAAACATATTCCTACCTAAAGGTGACACTTGGATTATGGTTATGTTTTATCTGCTTTTTAAAGTGTCTCAATGTTATACCATATAAAGTTTTCATACCTTAAGGTGACATACTTTTTTTTAATACTTTAAGGCGACAAAGGTTTTTCTACCTTAAGGTGACACTTGGATTATGGTTATGTTTTATCTGCTTTTTAAAGTGTCTCAATGTTATACCATAAATAAAGTTTTCATACCTTAAGGGGACCTACTTTTTTTTAATACTTTAAGGCGACACTTGGATTATGGCCATGTTATGTCCTCTTTTTGAAGGGTCTCAATGTTATACCATACAAATTTTTCTACTTTAAGGTGACACTTCTTTTTTTCATGTTATCTTCACTTTTTGAAGGGTTTCAGTGGTATGATGAGACTTTTTCCATACCTTAAGGTGACATAAAAAATTCTCTGACCCATGTTGTGGCCCCTTAAATGTTTTTTGTTCATGAAAATGCCTGATTTTCCAAGATAATCATGATTTGCACTAAGGTTTTCACATTGTATGTCTTTTGTTCCCTAGTAAGGTATAGAAATTTAGGTTGTTACTGGAAAGTTCTGCTATTAGCCGCTGGAAATACAAATATGTCAAGTCAGTTAAAATTATTGTTTGCTATGAATTCTGACAAATTTCCATTTTACATTGTTTTTTACTTCTGCAGAATTCATGGTCTTAATTTACACCAAATAATCTTTGATGAATATTTTACTTTTTAGATCGGAAACATGGTCGAAGATGTAGAGAAAAACCTGATGATATAGCAAAGCATTGCATCAATGGAAAGTTTGATCCAGAAGGTTTTTTATTGGAAAAAATAAGTGATGTTATAGGTATTACTAAATTTTGTATTGTTTGATTAGTATACCCTAAATTTGAAAAAAAGCCTTTGAGTCATGGTTGAGGGATTTGTGTGAATGTTTGTGAAATAGTTTGAGAAAAGTTAAATGATAAAGAAGTTATGAACCTGAAAACACAAAATATATGTATATATATATGTATTTTATAGTTGTACCTTGTAAAGTTAACATGATTCTGTTGGGCAAAACGTTTTGATAATTTAATCTACACTGCACTGGTAATGCTGATAACTGAAATCAATGATTTGTAATTTGTTAAAGAATTCAATACTGTATTCTCTACCTTTGCTGCTCAAAGGATAACCTCTTTAACTTAAATGTTAGAAAAGAACTAAGAAAATATCCCAGATTTTGGGTGTAGATGAAGATAGGAGTGATGATTTTGAGAAAAATATTATAAAACCCACATGATTTTTATTTTCTTTCTATTTTGCTGTGAAAGAAGATGAAAGCATTATTATCAAAGATGCTACAAAATCTTAGGATAAGTTTTTAGTTTCCATTTTCCTCTTGAAATAAAGGGAGTTTCTGTTAATAAAATTAGGTTTTTCATTTGAGCAGGAATAAAAAGATTGTGTGAATGGTTTTTTAAAATTGTGTTTTGACTTTAGGTCTTGGAGTATATACCACAAAGGATTTTGAAAAAGATGACTTTCTCTTAGAGTATAAAGGTAAGTATTTCATAACTAGTATTTCGTAGACCTGTATATGAGGATGCTATTTGGTATAGGAAATTGGTACTAATCCTATTTGATTCTAATGTGTGATGCTCTATTTGGTCTATGCTTCCTGGGATAACCAATTGAATTGTTGTGATAACAATAATGTTTTAAAATAAGATTGTAAATGCCTATGGAATCGGTTTGAATAGATGTATTACGAATTCAAATGAATAGTTGAATTATTTTGAATTTGATTATTTTCTCGGATTGTTTTCTTAGATTATTTTCCTTACAAACTTCAGATCTAGTCAATCAATATTTTCATAAGGACCTATACCTAATTATAATGTACTTTGTGCTTATGTATGATTAACTTGAGAGGGTTGTAATTGCTTTCCTAAGTTAATATCAACGTTTCAAAATTTTTGCATCCTTTGGTACTTTTGTACAATTTTTTCCAAGTGTTTTTTCCAAGAGCTCTTTTTACAAATGCTCGCACTGATATAGTATGATAGAAGTAGCGAAAAGGTTTTTGAATGTTCAAGACAGGCGTCGGAGTGAGTTCCGAACTCTAAAGATCTTCAGTGACTTTTTATAGTAATGATTTAATTTCATTACCACAACAATGTGCTTTATCAACAAATAAAATGTGTTTTTTGAAAGCATCTGAATCCACAAATGGGAAATAAGGTAGTGAAGTGAGGTGGTGAAGCAAATAAAAATTGAAGGGTTGATTTTCATTGTTAACCTTAAGGCTCCAGAAATGAAAGAGTATTTTTTATATCAAATCCATCAAGAGGACAACTTTTGTTGGAATTGAATATGGTTGCTTAAAGCTTCAATTGAATGTTCAAATTTATTTAATTTATTTATGTTGCTGTATGTACTGGCTCAACTAGTGACTGTGATGAGCAGGATAAGAAACAAGTTTGCCCTTCAGATTATTGCACTTTATGGAAAAACTTATTGTTTGATACTAGGCGAGTGTATATCTGAAAAAGAAGCTGAAACACGCTCTAATCAATATGACACAAAAGGAATGGGTAGTTTCATATATCATGGTGTTAAGAATGCATTTGGCAAATCTATATGGTAAGTAAACAATGTGTAAAATTTTCTTTTTCCATACTTTATTAAATTATAAGAATCTAATAATGAATAGTAAACTTTGAAGCTTCAATGTTTATCTCATAGCCTTAATTAACCAATTTACGAATAAGATATTTTATCGTTTGTTGTCGTAATAACTGAATCAAAAAAGATGCTACTGCCAACTCTGTCAACTTTATTGTGTCACCACCACAATTAGAAGATATTTTTTTGAAAAGATAAACTGTCATTTGTACATGTATATTGGAGGCTGAAGAAATTAATGCTTCTCTGGGTATTTTATCATCATCCAGAATACGTGATGATGATAACTAAGTCTGGATTGTAGAAGTCTCTTGTTTATTTTTATTTATCCATTTATTAACCTTCTGTGGAGAAAAATGTACAAAATGAAGAAAGCAAGTTCTTTTTCTGTTGTTATTCATTTTGTAGAACAACCACAATTAGAAAATGTTTTTTTTATATTAGTGGAATTCTAGTTTTATATTATTTTCATATGTATTTTCATAAATTCGTTTATAGTATAGATGCAACCAATGTATGTGGCTTAGGGCGTATGGTCAATGATTCTCCACCTGTCTTTGCTAATGCAAAAATGAGAAGAATTACTTTATCAAATGCTGTGTATCTTTGTCTGTTTGCTACAAAGACTATACAAGCTGGCACTGAAATAAGGTAAATTGTTGTATTGTCTCTGATAAATGACTTAATGATTTGTCATAAAAAGTTTCAATGCATATGTTGCATTTAAATTGCCATATACGTAATAGATTGTTTTCTTAACATGAAGAATAGATTTGACATCTTGAGAAGCATAATATTTGTATTTTTAAAAGCAATGTTACTTTCATGAATTACAGCATTAGACTTGCGGTTTGAATTGTACTTATCATATAATAGGCGGAAATCATGTTATATTCAAAATTAGTCAAATATCATAAATCGTGTACAGGTTTATTTTCCAAAATTCTTCAGACAATGTTTTCTGCTGCAGATGACAAAGCCTTTTTACTTATGTGTTTTCTAGGCTGTAAAAATATTTAATAATAATGCCAATAATGTTGATATAAGTTTTAGATTCCGATTAACCTTAAGTTTTATTACATCGTTTTTACGTGTAAAATGTAGAAATCTGGTATGAAATCTGGTATGTGTTATTTAAAAGGGAAGAAAGATTTTTTGATTTATTACTTCTGATTAACCTTCCGGGAAATATGACTACATGGTATAGATGTTGTTATGAATGGAGCTCTGTTATGTCTAGGTTTCGTGCTTACAGCCTTCTATAAAAGAAACACCTAAGGTAATAAGAAATAAAATATCAAAATTTTTAACTAAATTGGTAATGTTTTTATCAACTAAGTTTATACTCTCACTAAAAAATAAAATAAAATTTGTGAAAAAAACCCGGAAAAATCAGTTTTGTCTGTTGTAATAAATCTCATTTCAATGTCTATGGCTTCTCTGAGTGTGTGTGTGTGGTTTAAACTTTTTGCCTTGGACTGTCCGAAGTATAATAATAAACCCATGCTTGCTTTTGTTTAATTTAGGAAGTTTTGCTCAATCATGATGTTACCAATTCTTTGCCCTGTGTTAGCAAATCCACAATTACTAATCATGGCTTAAATACAAACATTTTTGATACAAGTTCTTTGTCAGCTGACAAATTGCCAAATTCTGTGTTACCTGTCAATAATGATGTTAGTTTTTCTGATGATTCAGATCCAGAAATCCCATTTGATCCGCCGCTCACTTTACCTATACTAGATAACAAAGTTTTTAATCACTTTCCGACTGAACATTCAATTGAATGTATTGAAAATTCACCAATTCAAGTACCAACCACAGAAATTTCATTGCCCGGGGCATTAATTGACTTTACATTCTTTCAAAATGACTTTGATTACCCTGGTAATGATGTGAACAGGTGTAGTTCTGAAAATGTTGCTTCAATATCTACCCAAATCAACGAAGAAATTCAAGCAGTAAAAATGCGTTCTACAGAAAAACACGACACATGCAACACTGATTCAACTATCACTGTCAGTGACATTTCCTCGATTCAAACTGTAGAAAAACCTCTTGATGATTTTAATAAATCTGCTCCACCTACTCATAAATGTTCTGCAACTGCAAGAAATGCTCAGATAGATCCCAAAGATATTTTCACAAAAAATGTGGTGCAAGCAGAAGAATCAATCCATTCAAATTGCCGCATCCTACCTAATAATAGCATTCTCAGTGGTGTTGATTTTGACTCTGCAATAGTTTTTGAGGTTAACAACATTCCAAGAGAAAACGAAATCGTTGCAAATGATATAATAGCAAATATGGATGCACCGTTGAATGACTCTGGTACTGTACTTGATAATTCCATGGAAGTTATTGATTCAGATTGTGAGAGTAATGCAGATAGTGAGAGTAATCCGTCGGTTGCACCTCTTATTGATAATGAAAGTACGAGATCAGAGCATTCAGCTAGAAAAAAATACCAGAAACCATCACGCCCCTGTCTTTTCTGTAACAAAAATCAAACACGATTAAAACGCCACATTCTCTCAAAGCATGCAAAAGAACCTTCTGTCATCCCTTTACTTTCCATGAATTCTAAAGATCAAAATCGGCATATTGCCCTTTTTAAGAAACAAGCCATAAGAAACTGTAATTTGGAGATAATTAAATCTGGAAAAACAAATTTCGTGAGAGAAAGGAAAACAGACAGAGAAGAACCACCACTTATGTGCTCTGGGTGCAAAGGATTTTTCGCTCGAAAATATAAAGCTCGTCACCAGCTCATTTGCCCTGCTGCAAACAATAACTTCATGTTACCAATGGTTCCTATGGTGTTAGAAACGAGTTATGAAAGCTTTTCAACTGGCTTTACAGAACTTCTTAATACACTACATCTGGATGAGGTGGGCAATTATATCAAGTCAGATAAAATTATTTTGATGCTAGGAGCAAGATCCTATGAGGCACTAAAAAGAAAGAAGGATAAAGTCACCGAGACAAGAAGGTTAGTAAGATCAAGGATGCGCCTGACCGCCAGATTATACCTCTGTTTTCGAGAAATGTACCAAAAACAGTCTGAGGTAGTATTAACTGTTGGTTCAAATGATGCATCTGACATGTATAGGCGAGAAGTTATAATGGTATTGGGAAGTGCCATCAATGCCATTTCAGAAAAATCAGATGAGAGCTCAGATCAAATTTCCGTAACAACACAAAAGAGTGGTCTCAAAGTCAGTATTTTGAATTTACTCAAACTTACTGCTAAGTTTTTGACTGGCCACTTTTTAGTAAAGAATGATGATGTTAGATCCCAAAAGGTGGTGGAATTTCTGAAAGTGTTGCAGTTATTCCAAGATGAATTTTTTGGGGATGCGTATTACGATGTTAATTACCGTAAAAATGTCAATCTCCGAAAACCTATCAACTTGCCAAGCAATGACGACGTCCAACTCCTAGTAAATGAATGCAATGTGATCATGAATTCAATTGATGTATTCTCACATCCATCTGAAGCATTTGTGACTATCAGGTCTGCCACTGCAACTTATTTGATCATCTTTTGTGCAAGGAGAGGTGGAGAGCCTGTCCGTTTACAGCTTTACCAATGGACAGAAGCAGTCAATGGGGAATGGCTGGATAAAGAAGACTGTCCTGGAGATTTCAATTCTGAGACAATGTTTATTACTTACCAAACTGGAAAAGGTGGAGACCACCTTGTACCTGTGTTGTTTCCACCTGAATGTTTCAAAGCGATGCAATATCTCACAAATGAGGAAGTCAGGAGGAATGCAGGCATAGCCGATAATAACACCTACATATTTGCCAGCACAAAAAACAGTACCAGCCATGCAAGTGGTTGGCACTGTATAAATGACATTCTAGTTCGCCTTCATAAAAAAGGTACCATCAATGCTACACAGAATCGTCATCGTGTCGCTACTATTTTGGCCAAATTAGATCTTTCCGATAAAGAAAAAGAATTAGTTTACAACCATTTTGGTCATTCTGAACGAATGAATAAAGATGTGTATCAAGCTGCCCCTGGTTCACAACAGCTAAAGACCACTGGAGAAAAGTTGATGAGTATTCACAGAGAAGCCTTTGCTACACATTCACAAGCTTCTAAAACAGCATCTGATTCTAAGTGTTTTGAAACTTCAACTAAAGTGGATATGTCATTATCTGTGACTTCTGTGGATAAGCAGATTGGTAGAAGAATGGAAAAGCATGTGGCTGATAGTCATGCTAAATGTCCTGAAATTTCCAAAGTTAGAAAAGAAATTACAAAAGGTGGAAGTAACACAAAGAAGATAAAAAGTAATACTGCAAACCAAAGGGCGTATCCTAGAAGAAAACGATCCAAGGAAGGTAAGACAGATCGTTTATATGACAACATTGTTCTTAACTGCATAGAGAAAGCATACAAATTCTAAGATGTTTGCATTTCTCGAGCTTTTTTGTTAAGTTATGAAATTTTTCTCTAGTGAATTACAAACCAGGCGAAGATGACAACGAAATTGTTGATCGTAAGTGAAATATCATGATATGGTGGGTGAAGGGGATGGTCTTACAAATGATAAATGTGTGCAATGCCTACACTTGCGTGTTTAAGTGACGGTCTTCCACTTAAAATAAATTCTGTATGTGATAGCTGAAGAGAACTTTTTACATCTTAGCTTCTAAAGATTATGAAGAAAATATAAGTGATGACAACGATTCATCTTATGAACCTGTTGAAGAAGCTCATATAGGTATATTTAAATACTTTATTTGATTTTAAGATTTTGCTACATAGTAAGCTAAATATTAGGGGACCTTAATCTCACTTGAATCAAATTTCACAGATGGTTTGAATTTGAATATTTCAAAAATTATGACGAAAGAAGAAGAATTTTCGAAGATGAAAAAAATTAGCTTAAAATTTAAGGCCAGTTAAAAATCTTTATGAGGAATAAATTGCATATCATAGAAAACCCACAAATTTGTGAAATCTCGAAATTTAGCTCTTACAACTAACTTAAATTTCTTTATATAGGTGATGGAAGTGGTTTATCAGAGGATGAAGCAGTCCCAAAAAAGCATGGTAAAATGGCTGTGGTTAATTTTGTGGAAGACACGGTGAAATCTGAAAATGAAATTTAGGCTGTTTTGTAACACTTAGGGCCTGATTACAGGAATATGGTTAATCCCGGTAGGTTGGGTTAAAATGGTGGTTGCAGATCCTATTAAAGTTGAATTGTCATTACATAAACAACTATTCAACTATTCAGCTATTCAACCCAGAACAGCTTATTCGATATAGTCAGCTCTCCTTCATAATCTGGTTCAACTGTTCAGCCCGTGGAACGTTTTCATAATAGAAAATCATTTAAATTGAAAATCAAATTGAGTTTAGTAAATCAGAAAATACTGATATTTCTTGACACCAAAAATCCAATATTTTATACACAAACTCAACCCAGGTCAATCTGCTTCATATAATCAGGCCCTTAATATGCATTTGTGTTTGCATTTGCCAGTTATATCATCAAAAGAACATCAGGATGCATAAATCGGGTTGTCAATATGGATGATATGTATTCAGGTTTCACTTCAGGGAAATCTCAACGAAGTTATAGAGTCTGGGATGATATCAGCAAGAAGGAGTTTGAGATGATCTTTCATGATCAGCTAAAGGAAACAAGGGGATACCCAGGTAATATATTCTTTGGCACTATATTCTTACAGGTCATGGATTATTTTGTTCTTAACAGAGAAATGTGCTAGTTATGGGTCATCAGTTAAATTGATTTGCATGTATCATTATTTTATAGCACGGAAAGAAATGGAAAGTTTTGCAGAGTGTTTTGGTTTATCATATATGCAAGTTCGAACTCGTATAGTTAATACACGAAGGCTGAGGCAACAATCCCAAAAGAAAACACGCACATTAATTGGGATTTAGTGCAAGAAACTTTCTTATTCATATTTTCATATGTTTTTTTCAAAAATTTTCACAATCAAAAAGTCCTCTTATTCGTTTTTTTCATAAGAAGTTTGGTTGTTAACTAAGTAATGTCCCAGTCCTGAAAATATTCCGTACATACTTCATGCTCCTCATTGTTGCCATCTCCAAATGTTGAGTAGTTCTAGAGTAGTGTGTTTTATTTGACTGAAGGTCGGACTTTGTATATGTGTATTTTGTTTCTTACTGCTTAATATTTGTTCTGTTTACTATTCACTCCAGATCAGTATGTCTTCCAGTCAAACTTTCAAAGTTAAAAATCAACTGCAAACACCAACAAAAGCAAGTCCAGAAATCGGAAATACTTTCCTTTGACGTTCTGCGCTAGATTTGTGACAAATTGTTGAGACTTGTCATCAATTGTGTGAAAACTTCAGATGGCAATCTTAACTGAAAGCTTAAGTTTATTGACTGGTTATATGTTTATATTGATTGTACTCACATTTCCAATGTATGGTTTTTTTGTTATTTCTGAAAAAAATATGTTTTGATTTCCTAACATGATTTTTTCTTATTTAAACAGTTGGTATGTAAGTGGTACATCATGTTATTTTATTTGCAATTGAATATTTTTCTTTGTGACCATTCAAAATTTCTTCAGCCTTGCTTACCATTGTTAGTTGGTCATGTCATGATTTATTGTTAATTTAGATAATAATTCACAGATTCACAGTATACAATGATATTATACTCTCCAATCTTCAAATTCTGTTTTTAATTATTATTTTTTGGATAAATGCATACTTGTTTTGTTTTGTTTTGTTTGTTGTCTTCATAGTATGATCAGGTTTTCTGCACCATTATACAATTGAAAGCATTTTCTTTTAGGTAAGATAAATAATGAAAAGGTATTAAAACCATTAAAGAGAGGAAAGTCATGGTTTTAAATTATGATGTTGATGGTTGGTGAAAAACAGATTATTCATTTCAAAACTTCATTGATATTTGCTGTCCAATGTAACTTTGGCACAAAAGAAACATTGTTGGAAAGTATAGATTTGTTTTCAATTCATCTTTTGTAATGTTCACACATTGAATAGGGAGATGCTGTATGCCTGAGTGTATAGTTTTGCATTAGTTTTGTTATGATTTGTTTCACGTAGAAGTTGCTTTTCATTTTCTGTGTAAAAAAATATGGTTTTTGGTCAATAGTAAGGCATTTTAAATAATTCAATGTTTCAATCATTTTGATGTTTGTGTTTCACCTCTCCAGGTTAAAAAGTAATTTTACAAACCTTGATTCGACAACTCCAGTATTGATTGAACCCATAAAATCTATTTTGCATGTGATATGTGCATAAGTGATTATATAGTGGGATGTTCTGACATTCTGCATTATGCTATTATTTGTTTTACGTAAAATGTACTTTTCATCTTCTGGGTAAAAAAACATGGTTTCAGTCAAAAGATATTAAGCATTTCGATTTTTTTATTATTTTGATATTTGGTTCTTTTATGTCTCCAGGGGAAATTTTCTGCGGTTGGCAAAAGGTTTTAATCAGGATGCATACATTTTGAGTTAAGTGTTGTTTTGTTGTTTTGCTAAATGACGTACTTTAAGGCGACAAATAATGGTCACCTTAAAGTAGATTTATTGAAAAAATTTTCCTTAAGGTGACATAGAAAACGTTAAGGTGACACTATTTTTTCTATATCTCTAAAAATTAAGTTTAGGTTGACTTCAGAGTTATAACAGTTGTAATACATACCACCTACGTCTTATGCTGGCTTGGTTTTAGGTGAAATCTGTTCCATTAACACAAAATTTGCATTGTCACCTTACAGTGCTTTTCAGTGCAATGTCACCTTTAAGCTCAACTAGGGTAATATATATATATATATATATATAATCCTATTTCTACCTAAGAGGGACATTATCTGAAAATGTACCTTATGGCGACAATCCGTAAATTAACTCTTAACAATTTTTTTGCTTCAACATTTGTTCATTTCAATCAAAATACACCCTATATGGAAAATATTTTCATCATATAGCCAACCTTATAAGTTTTATAGCGTTATACAATTTTTGATATCGCCTTAACGTTTTTTTGTATATGAAGCTGTCGCCCTAAGGAAAATAAGACTCTAGATCGCCTTTAAGGTGACACTTTTTTGTCCCCTTAACGTACATATCAATGCATTATATATAACGCAAAGAAACTCTATTAAGTTTCATGCATATAAAATTTCACAAGGGAACGGTGCTTATAATGGATTTCAAGGAAAGGAAGCTAAGAATCGTGTTCTAAATCGTAAGTAATAATCTATTATTTTAGATTGATCTGCTACAACTTTAAACAATTATCCACTGCTTTGTAAATTTTGCTTCACAAAATAATACAAAATAGCGTTTCTTTGAGTAAAAAAAGAAACCCAAACTTGACTCAAAGCTAGTAAATGTTATCGTGGACAAGATGTGTAGGAAAAAACTGAAACACGGTGTATACCTCCTATCAAAGAAATTGCACAATGAAAAATACTTTTTTCATGTCAAGGTCATGACGCTGGTGCTTTCTGAAAAGATTTTCGGCTGAAACATGAAGAAATTACTTTAAGCTTAAAGTATATCACCTCAAAATTATAACATGTTATCGACGGTACAAACTAAAATGTATGAAGTATAAACAACCAAAGTGTTTTAGGTCCGGCCATCAAACTTCCGGGTTTGAAAGGGTGAGGCATAATCCGACGCTGTCCTTATAAAACTAAACAAAATAAACTAAACAAAAGAGTTTCCAAAAGAGATTTTGATGGTAAGACATCAACAGACAACATTATGAGGAAGTGCTGCCAATTAAATTTGAGCTAAATGATTCTCTAGTATCAGAAAATGTTCCAATCTAAATTCCGATTCGCTGTTTGAGGGTTTTTGTCTTCTTTTGTCTTAGTCTTCTTTCGTTTACAATTCGAGTACGCACTTGCTTGTACTGGAGAAAATGTTGTCTTGCAAATCACTCCATTTCTGGTCTACCTATATAATAATAAAGGATACAAATTTATGTCAGTGATGCTTACACTCATATGAATTCCTATAGGGAGATGCAAGTATCATGTTTACCCTTTTTCGTTTTTCACTAGATGCAATATTCTGCTAAGTTTCCAAATAACACCTACTTGGATAACCATAGTCTGCCATTACATAATCTCTAAATTCTTTTTCAAATGCCGCTTTGGAACTATCTGACCAAATAGTATAAGATCTTTCATTTTGGGATTCTTTTTCAACCACTGGAATTTAAGAAAAGCAATCCATTGATAAACTGGATACTTCCAAGTTTAAAGAGTCTTCAACACAGTACACTAACGCGACCCTCCATAATTCGATCTCTCTATAATTCGAACAGGATTTCAGGGTCCGTTCAGCAAGGATCTTTCTCAAATAACTCTCTATAACTGGAACTCTCCCTAACTCGAACGGTTTTTTGGTCCCCTTGAAGGTTCGAGTTATAGAGAGTCCACTGTACTTAGATAACCGTGAAAGCATTTATAAGACCCTTCAAACATTTACCAAATGCATTTTAGCTTAAGTAATTTAGGAAGATCTAAGGTTTAAAACCATGTTACGTGGAGGTGCTATTAATTGCTATTAATTGGTTATGTTTTTTTATCCTCTGTAGTTCCTGACTGAACTTTAAGCATTATTCCCACAATGGTGAATGGTTACTAAATCAATGTACTGACCATTTTGAAAATCATCTTCTTCTGCACCGGCCTCAGAACCAGGATCATATGTTGGATCTTCGTCATCTGTAATTTCTTCAGTAATTTCTTCAGATGTCACTAAATCAAATTTAGTTTAATAAAAAATTAAAACTGATCTTTTAATGGTTCAGAATTTTAATTGTGATTAGGAAAAAGCGAACGTTTTCAGGTTGAGTCATATAAGGCATTTGCAGTTTCAAAATTTCTTTGCCAAAACATTTAATTTCTTAGCTTTTACTTTGTCTTTTTGTCGAAAATTACTTACCTTAAATATTTTGAAACAGTGGTTAAAATTATTCAAATTAAATTGCTAATTTTACATAATCCACTCTAATCAAGTTGTCATGATTCTTTTAGATTCCAATTTTGTCCAACAAATTTTGACTTAAATGTTTATTAAATACCTTTGTTTGAACGTTCTCTTTTTGGATAGACGCGTTTCAAAGCAGGAAGATCATTTTGATTTAACAGTCTTTATGAAACGTCACCAAAATAATACCATAGTAAAAAATATAGTTAAGAAACTATGATTATAATAATGACTATAATTTAGACACATAATCAAGGAACTTAACAACAAACGCCTACAATGCCTGCATGAAACAACAGTGTAATACATACTTTTAGATTGTTTTGGAACTGAAGGATTTTGTTCTTTCTTTTGGGATTTCTTTTTATGGATAGGGTGAATTTCGTGAACTGAAGATGATGGAGTATCATTTCCTTCTAAAACTAATACCATAATACCATAGTTAAAAAACATAGTTAAGAGACTATGATTATAATTTAGACACATAAACAAAGAATAAGTTCTTTGTTTATGTGTCTAAATTATAAGCAAAAACAAAATGAATTTTCGATCTCAAAACTTTACCACATTTTTATACATTAGAATAAAAATGCTTGCATGAAACAACAGTGTAATACTTGCTTTTAGATGGTTCTTGAACTGAATGATTTTGTTCTTCCTTTTGGGAATTCTTTTTATGGATAGGCTGCATTTCGTGAACAGGCTAAAAGAACAAATAAACTTCTTTTAAAATCCTTTCTTACTCTTGCTTAACTCTGGCTTTTCTTTAATGACCAAATTCGAAGGAATAGCAGTTATTAGTGATAATTAAAAAGAGGGGACACACAAAAAAAAAAATATCACAAGAAGTTATTAATTGATAATTTCAGAAAATTTGCTTCCAGGGACAATTAACTGTTTCCATAAATCCATGACTGCAATCATGTATAAACCGACATCTTGTACCAATACTTAAACGTTTTTATAGGTAAAACTCTTAGTTAAATAGGAAATTTGAATTTATAGTGTCATATTTTCAACAATTAGCAAATGACTTACGTGTGGCATTTCTCCACTTTGAATTTGCATGAGCCTCTTCCCAGTGTGTTCTAGTTGAAGAGTGCCCGCAGCTGCCTGATACACGTTTTGGTTAATGGCACTGGAGTGGCCAAAATGCTTGTAAATGAGTTCTTTTTCTTTAACTGTGAGTTCTAGTTTAGCCAACATCGACGCAACTCTGTGTTGATTTTTAGTTGCATTGACTGCCCCTTCTAATGACAGTCTTTTCAACATCTGATCAACACAATGCCATCCACTTGCATGCCCATCACTACTTGTGGTGGCAAAAATGTATCTGTTGGTTTGTCTGATTCCAGCTTTACTTCTTACATCTGGATCAGCCAGATATTTCATTGCTGAAAGAGTTTCTGGAGGAAACATCACAGGCACCAGATGATTAGCACCTTTACCTGTTTGATAGGTAACTAACATGGTTTCTTCATCAAATTGATCATTTTCACTGACTTTTTCAACCCATTCACCTCTTAAAGCTTCTTCCCATTGCTCAATATAAAGACGTACTGGCTCTCCCCCTCTTCTAGCATTAAACATTATTAAAGCAGTAGCTACCGCAGATCTTACTGGAATAAATGCTTTAGAGTCAAATTCAAACACATCAATAGAGGTCATAACTTTTTCACATTCTTGTATTAATGCTTGAACATCATTGTCTTTTGGAAGACTGGCAGGTTTTCGCAAGGATGTGTTTCTTCTGTGATTAATTTGATAGTAGGCTGCATCAAAATAATCATGTTCATACAATCTCAATACCTCCAGAAAATCAATAACTCTTTTAGACTTGTCATCTGCATTCAGCACAAGAAAATGGCCAATTAGAAACTTCGATGTCAATTTTAACATGTTAAGTATACTGATCATTAAACCACTTTTTAAGTTAGTTACATGTTCACCACTTTCTTTATTAATATCTGCATCTTGGTTTTCACACAATGACAATACAGCTTGTCCTAAAACTGAGATTTCCCTCCTGTACATATCTGCTGCATTGTTCACCTTACTCTCCAAAGTGACTTGGTTTTGTTGTCCATATAACTTCCGAAATTCAAGATACATTCTAGCAATAAGGCGCGTTCTGCTTCTAACAGACTTTTTAGCTTCAGTTCTTTTATCAATTTTCCTTTGAACAGCAGCAAAAGATCTTGCTCCCATCATGAGGATTATCTCATCGGTTTTGATGTATGTACCAACTTCATCTAGGGTCAAAGTATTCAAAAGGGCTTTGAAATCATCTGAATATTGATCAGCAATATTGGAAGACTCAATGGAGACAACTGGAACCATAAAGTTGCTTCCATTTGATGGACACACAAGCTGATGCCTTGCTTTGTAAGACCGTGCAAAGAATCCTTTGCATCCAGAGCACATCATTGGAAGTTCCTCTTTCTTGGATTTTCGTTCTCTCATAAAGACTTCTTTTCCTTGTTCAACTTGCTGCAAGTTGTGCTTCCTTATCCCATCTTTACGGAAACTATCAATGATTCTATCTTGCTCCTTAGTATTCATTGAAAGCAATGGAAGTACTAATTCATGATTCTTGTGCTTAGATAGAATATGTCGTTTTAACTTCATTTGCAGTTTGTCGCAAAATACACAAGGTCTTGCAGGCTTTTTTGCTTTCTCATTTGCAATTGGTTTACATTCTTCAACCACTTCACTGTTGTTATCAACAGTAATTTCTTCATTGTCACTGTCAACTATTTCGAGACTTTTCTCGACAATCAATCCTGAATCATTTAAAGGTGTTGTTAATTCCAATGGATCATTGACGCGTTCACTGACATCAAAATGGATCCCAATCATTCTTTGCAGGAGATGACGCTTGGCCATATACAGGAGAAAATCTGCCAGGGACAAATCTTTCCTCTACTTCAAGATTACACGATAACCTCTGCAATGGATCTTCCTTGCTGCCACAGTCGTTCACTATGCCCTTTAGTAGAAAGTTTAAATTCTCACAGCGTCTAGATTCAACAGAATCATATTCATTGTCACTATCAAAAACCAATTCAACTTCTGCTGGGTTGAAACCATTCTTTTCATCTTTGTTGTATGACATATTTTGAATGGAATTTTCTATTTCCTTTTGACAAATGTCTAAAGATTCCGATTTTGTAATAGAATATACTGCAGGTAAACAAGGGGAGGCAACAGTTGGATGTGACTTAGTTGCCCAATCTATCTGGATGTGCTTTGAGTCACTTGATGGCACAGTCATTGAGGCAGCTGGGATAGACAGGTTGATTGAACTGACATTTGGAGCCTTTTGTAGATGTTTTGCATCGTTTTCAGGTGTAGTCAAAGCAACTATGTCATATTGGGAATTGGAAGTGAATTGTTGATCAATCTCAGGTACTGTCACAAACCCACCTGAAGCAGTAATTACATTAGAACCCATCTTAGGATCTTTTTCTATTTCATCTGTGTTGTGAGATGTTATTTCAGGTATTGTCATTAATGTAGTTGGAACAGATATTGGCATGGAATTGGTGTATGGAGGGTTGTCCACTTGCTTTGTGTCCAGTCTTGCTATTTCAGGAACTGTCAACAAGGCAGTCGAGACAGACAGATTACGATTGGTGTTTGTAGCTATGTGTACTTGCTCTAAGTCGTTGCATGTTATCTTGGGTACTGTTAAAGAGCCAGTTGGAAGAGATGTTGCATTAGAACCCATCTTAGGATCTTTTTCTATTTCATCTGTGTTGTGAGATGTTATTTCAGGTATAGCCATTAATGTAGTTGGAACAGATATTGGCATGGAATTGGTGTATGGAGGGTTGTCCACTTGCTCTGTGTCCAGTCTTGCTATTTCAGGAACTGTCAACAAGGCAGTCGAGACAGACAGATTACGATTGGTGTTTGTAGCTATGTGTACTTGCTCTAAGTCGTTGCATGTTATCTTGGGTACTGTTAAAGAGCCAGTTGGAAGAGAATTTGCATTAGAACCCATCTTAGGATCTTTTTCTATTTCATCTGTGTTGTGAGATGTTATTTCAGGTATAGCCATTAATGTAGTTGGAACAGATATTGGCATGGAATTGGTGTATGGAGGGTTGTCCACTTGCTCTGTGTCCAGTCTTGCTATTTCAGGAACTGTCAACAAGGCAGTTGAGACTAAAGAGCCAGTTGGAAGAAATGTTGGATTAGAACTCATCTCAGGATCTTTTTCTATTTCATCTGAGTTGTCAGATGCTATCTCCGGAATTGTCATCACACCAGCTGGAATAGATGTTGAATTGAATTCTTTAATAAAGTACGGCTGCAGGTATTGTTTCTAAATGAAGAAATCCATACAATTGAAACGAACCATAGAAATATAGCATCACAAATTTGATAATAGAATTCCAGTATTCTGTTAAAGCTGCTACTGTTCATGTGACAAAACCTTTGGTAAATGTGTCCATAATGATGAAGAACATAAGAGAGACATAAACGAGTGCAAATTTAGTCTTAGAGAGAGAAATAGATATTGATTTTTAATTGAAATAGCCTGATTAAAAAGAAATGACATTACAGTTTAGCAAACATAGGAGTATATTTGTGTTATTGCATCTACATTGGTTTCTCTAAAGTATCTGATGTTACCACAAAGTCCAAGCTTGATGAATATTGATGATGGATACCAAGACAAGATAAACTTATGAACGTAAATATATTCAGTCTTAAAAAATATAAATATTTGGTCTTAAAAATATACATTTATGATTAACAAGAAGGTCTATACTGGCGATGATAATACAGATACCAGACTGCCTCATTCTATGAAAATAATCAAAGAAAAATTTAAAGAAGTAAAGAAATTAGAAGAATTTGGGAAAGACTTTGAAAAGAAAATGGAACACAAGTTCAGACGTGATCATAGATCAACTACTCAGAGTCTAGCATCCCCTGTACACAAACTAAACTAGGATTCAAATTGAAAATGAGAGAAAGTTTTCCTTCCTAAAGGTCGGTGCAAATCGAGACAACATTTCGGACAACATTTCCGTCAACATGTTAGCGCGATTTGCGGTATACCTGACAACATATTGGCCAACATTTTAATAGCTCATTCATTTTCATGAAAGTTCAGTTCTCATTTTTAAATTCAAAATGGCTGAAAAAGAAGCTGTAGCATGTTTATTGCTGGTCTTGCTAGACGACGATGATGAAAAAAGAAGACGTGGTCCAACAAGGAACTGGATCAAAAGAAGAGAAGAGGAAGGCATTTATTCAAACCTTGTCCAGGAATTGTTAGTTGAGGACAAGGCCACATATAGAGAGATGATGAGAATGGATTTCGATTGCTTCAAGAAAATTCTAGAAATGATTGAACCAGACATTACACCACAGAACTCTGGTGTTCCCCAACAACGTGTTGTATCTCCTGCAGAGAGACTGGTTCTAACCATTCGATTCCTTGCAACAGGTGAATCTTTTAGCTCTTTAAATTTTCAATTTCGAATATCGGAAAGTGCTGTATCGTACATTGTTGATTCGGTGTCAAAAGCTATAATAAAATGCATCGGTAAAGATTATATGAAAGTGCCATCATCTCCCCAGGAATGGTTACAAAAATCGGAATCTTTTCTTTCGAAATGGAACTTCCCAAATTGTCTAGGGGCAATAGATGGCAAACATATCCTGATAAGACCTCCTCCTGGCACAGGTTCAGAGTACTTCAATTACAAGAAAACATTTTCGATAATATTGTTAGCTATTGCTGGGCCAGATTATGAGTGCATATATGCAGATATCGGAAGCAATGGTCGGATGAATGACTCGGGTGTTTGGAATTGTTCTGATATTCGGAAAAAGATTGAAGATAATGATTTGGGAATCCCTTCACCAAGTCCATTGCCATTCGGGAGAATTAGAGTGCCATATGTATTTGTTGGAGATGACGCGTTCGCTCTAAAGAATTACATGATGAAGCCGTATCCACAAAGAAATCTAACAGAAGAGAAACGGATCTACAATTATCGGCACAGTCGTGCTCGTAGGATTTCAAAAAATCTGTTTGGTATCCTGGCCAATAAATGGCGCGTTTTTCAACAACCTATGCGTTTGTCACCGCAGAAATCTACAACAATTACTACATGTGCATTAGTTCTACACAATTATTTGCGGAAAAATAATAGAAATGTTTATACCCCATTTGGTTCAATTGATTATGTCAATCAAGATGGAAATTTAGTGCAAGGAGCGTGGCGTTCTGAACAAGTGAACCCATTTGGTGTTTTTTCTTCTGTAATCCCACCACAAGTAGGAAGAAAAGCGTCTCTAACTGCAAAAGCCACCCGAGAAGCTTTTACTGAATATTTTATGAATGAAGGATCTGTCGACTGGCAATGGGAAAAAGCATAAAACGTTTTGATTATTTTAAGTATATCATAACTTGCATGTTTGAAAAATATATTCTATATAAATCTTATATTTAAAAGAAATATAAAATCTTTAATATATTAAAAGTCTTGTAGCATTGCTGTATACTGTCCTCTTTGTACCTCAAAGGAATTATTATTCAGAGGCTGTATGGGATGAGGGGTCGAGGAATGTTGATAATTTACTCCAGAGAAGGCAGCACCAGTGTTGAAATCTTGCATCTTTATATCAAAGATGACATCGTAATTCTTTTTTCTGCAATAAGACGCTGTCTTGGATCTAGATCCTTTAGCTGATTTGCAACATAAAGTGCAAACGAGTCTTCAATCAATGGACGTTTTGGACTTCTCGGTTTATCTAAAACATCGATACACTTTGCAAAGAGCTTTCGTTTCTCATCGTTTGCATCAGCAGCACGTTTTTTCCTCCTGTTTTCTTTTGATAAATTCACGGACTTGTTTGGATCTGGCTCTGACACCACCGAATCACTTAATTCTTGATCACTTTCTTCGTTGGTAAGCATTAATGTAGACCTATTTTTAGCTGTTTTTGGCACTTGTTCGACGAACTTCATCCTCTGCATATATGTCCATGAACTTTCATACAGCTCGTCGACGCTTTGACCACTTTTAGTTTTATTTTCCTTTGCCCGTTCTCTCCCATACTGAGCTCTCAATGATTTCCATTTAGCTTGGATAATACTCAGATCAATCTCTAACTCTTCTTTTATCTCAGAGAACGCTTTCTCTTTGAGATCTCTTTTAGAGTAAGCCGTATCTGAAATATCCCACAGACAGGGTCTTTCTTCGTACAAATCGATAAGTTTTTCAACTTCTTCATTTGTCCATTTGTATTTGATTTGTTTCCCAGCTGCAACACTTACTTCTGCCATATTGTATGAAAAAAATAATATTTGTCGACGCTTTCTCTTGCAATGTTTAAAAACAAAATAATTCGAAAAAACATTCGAAAATAAAATAAAAATTCGAAATGACGTATAAAATTCCTAAGATTGAAAAAAATGTTGTTCAAAATGTTGGTACGTAAAGCAAATCGTAGCAACATACAAAACTGGCCAACAATGTTTCCCAATGTTGGCCAATATTTATAAACAAGTTAATAAATGTTGGCGCAACATTTTGAGGGATTTTTTCCTTCGCCAACTTGTTGGCGCATACCACAAATCACGCCAACATTGGGGACAACAAATGTTGGTGAGCAATGTTGCTCCAAATGTTGTCTCGATTTGCACCGACTCTAAGTGATACAGCTTTCCAAAATTTGGATACTTTTCATCAAGTGTTCATTCGAAACTGATATGGAATTGAATTGAATTGAATTGAAGCATTTTATCTCGCATTGGTTTGCTGTAGTTAAAATCAAAAAGCTAATGTACACCAACCAATTCACAAACTGTAAAACTTAATTTTGAAAAATTTTTGGCATATTCTGCAACTGCACCACTTACTGAGATTCAGTGTTCTGATTGACGATTCAAATGAACTAACATTGTTCCCAGAATCTTTTACATAATCTGGGAGAGAATTCCATAGTAGACTTCCACAAATTAGAGGATGTACCAAATTGTTTTATCTTAACAGGCAGTGAAAAAAAAATAAAAAAATTGGTAGTGTGAAGATCATACTTAATTTGTTAAGGAGTAAACAAATCCTGCATGAAGGTAGGGCCAGTGCTGGCTTTAGTTTTGAAAATTTCAGTTACTAGAAATCGTAAATGAAGTAAATGGATGCTGTAAGTTTTCGCTATAGTGAGTAGTTCAGTGTAGCTAGTTTCATAATCTGGGAGTAAAGCCCTAAGAGACTGTTTATTCATTGTTAAAATTTCAAAGTAAGCGCTTTTGTTGCAGAACATCCATATTACAGGGGCATAGGTAAATTGAGATATTATAAACCGATAAAACAGAAGTTTCACTTGACCTTGTGTAATGAATTTTTTTACTCTGTAAAGGCGCTTGATACCCCGATTGGCCTTTCTACACAAACTCAAAATGTTGTCATTGAAAGTGAGTTTGTCATCAATAGAGATAAATAGAGACAGATTTCGTGGAAAGAAATTTGTAGTTTTTTATTTCCATAAACAGATTATCATTGTTTTCATCACCAAGTATCATCATCTGAGATTTCGCTGCATTAGATAATAGCTGGTTTGAAACAAACCAGTCAAGTATGAAAGAAAAATCAGTTTTATAGTAATGACTTCACAGACCAGCTACTATAACAAGATAGATTAACACTATAATTTTTCCTGCACACTCACTCCCAGATGCTTCAGCCTCTAAAGGGGATACTTTCATAATATGTACGAAAGAAATTCTTCAAATGGCCAACTGAAAGTCTGCTTGGCAAGAACACTGCCACAAAAGAATTGTTCCTAGGAAAATTACTAAAAAACTATATTGCTTTATACAAGGATTTCCCCTGCTGGAATAAATGCTGTTCCAATTGAATTGACCACACATTTCGCATGAAATAAAATTTATAAGGACCCAAAAATTCTCATTTTTATGAGATAAAATCAGCTTTAATATTTTACCACACACATCACACTCATACACATAACATACATTGATAACACATCATACAATATAAACTTGAAAACAAATTAACAGGTTGCTTACATATGTTCTCCAAATCATGCTAGTATCATCCTCTCCATAATCGTATCTAAAAAGGTAATAACAACAAGAACCTAGTTTTTCAGAAATCAAAACTTCAGCATGCTTATAAATTTACAAAAGATCACACAAAAACACTTTTACACTTAAACTTTGGCATACCTATCATACCTTATACCTTAACAAAGATAAAATTAACGGTGTAAAAATAGGTGACAGTTGTGACTTCAAAGAGATAAGCACTTTTTGTGATTTGATAAAAGACCAAAATAAATGGCAAATTTCACTGAAATAAAAAAAAGACAATACCTGATTTCTGTCCCCTTTAGTATTTTTTTCGTTGCATATAAGCAAAGATGTATTTCATTGAGGAGGACAACGCGTTTCATGGTAGCATTGGCAAAACGGGGGGGAGAGTCATTTACCATCCTTCCATATCCCTTATCAACATCAGTTGCATCGAAACTAAAAGTCAGAACATATCATACATATTAATACTGAATAATCAGCATTTTTACTAACATTGATAAAAGAACCTTTTTGAATCAGACATTTCGCAATGATAAAAAATGAAATGAAATGACAAATGGAGTATTTATACATTCATTCTATCATTTGGGAGCGAAGTGATGCTTTTTTTTGTTTAAAGCACCTGTTAATTGATCAAATAACTGATAACTACTTTGTAAGACTAATTAAAAGCTCATCAATACTTCTTCCTTGAAAAGCATGTAAGGTAGCCAATAAATTTACACTAGTAATAGTGTTTCGTTCTGTAATGTCTGAAATCCTCTGTCTGTTTGGTAGAAATGAGCGGTTAAAACATTCATTACTTTGTTGTAGATGCATAGTTTTAGGCATAAGTATTCCTGTGAATGACTGACTTTCGAAAAAAATCCAGAATATCTTCGTTTTGCTCAAGAATTATGTGCTGCTCAATTTTGTAACTACCAGCATCTTTGCAATTACAAAAGAAACTGTTTTTGAAACGTTCTTGTATGTTTTTGGACTGTTTTTTAAAAAAACTATTCAATTCAAAATAACAATGTCTTTTATCTTAATTTAATAAGATCAGAATTACAAAGAAAAAACTTAAGATGTAATGTGGATTCAAGTTGTTATACATTTTGCAGTTTACTCCAGTAGCTATAACAAACTTGCATGTAAAAAGAACATTACATTTCAACAGATTTTTAATTCACAATTACATTCCTTAGAGCATCATGAATGTGTATAGGAACAATTGTTGGTTAGATCAAGAAGAAAAATCTGAGCCATAAACAAACAATCATGTTCAATCGTTAATTTGGACGCTGGTAATTTTTAAACCAATAAGTGTTAAGATGATTTTTGTATGAAGCAATGAAATTGGAGAAACAAAAATCTATCAGTTGAGACTGTAAGATAAAAAAAAAAACGAAAAAAAAACACAAATGGGTTTAAAGCATTCCTTGCTTGCGCAGAAATACATAATTTGAAATAATGACTTCACCATTTTTAAATTATGTAAACTCACTTCATTTGCAAAGTATGAAGTGTTATATGACCCTGCTGAACCCTGACCTTTGTAATAACAAATAATAAGTAAATGGTCACCAAGACATTTCTCACTCACCATATTCTTTTGCCAAAAATATCTTTAACACCATAATAGATAAAGTTTCCTTTATTTTTCTTTTTGTACTTATCAGCACGTTGTTCTGCTTCATTTTCCGTAATTATCTCTCCTTAAACATACACAATAAATAAATGTTAAGCTACCACCTAAGGTGCCACAGAATGAAATGATTACTTCATACTAGGGTGTGTGCTATCTCTTCATAGAAAAACATGCAGCCATAGCTGACATGTTAAGCTTAGGTAAGTTTATACACAATATAATAATTTATTAAATATACTTTTTCTCCTACATTCTATTTTACAACTTAAGGGTTTTTTGTTTTTTTTTAAATTTATTTTACCGAGGCTAGGTTGCTCACTGAGAATGTATATCCAGATTTTAAGGCGGACAACCTGTACATACCAGACTGATAGATGATAGTAGCTTTTATTATTATTATTATTATTTGTACAACATCAGGCATATATATATCATGCATCATACATATCTAGATATCATGTCAATCAATCATCAGTATTATTCATCTATATCATTTATTATTTTTGAACCACTACCATCTATCACCCTTGTATTACAAGCCCGTCTTACCAACTGAGCTACACACCTATATTTAAACTATACCTCTGTACTCTAGTAGAAAGTCTCCTTTTTGGAAGTTGATTTTTGCAAACACTCCAAAACCTGAAAGAGAAATACATAATACTTGACATATCTACACAAAAAATACGCAAATATACTTCTCACATACACATATTTGATAATATATAAATTGCAAAATGAAAATTCAATAGAGCCTTTTTACTGATAAAAAGGATTTAGCTAAAAGTTTTAGCAAGAATGATTTATATACATAAATATTAATGGTGTAAGAAATCATGACTTGTACAAACTAAAGGTATTAAACAACATAATACTTACCAATAAAGTCATTAACCTTCCTGAGAATGAAATTCTCCTCGGTTGCTTGAAAAAGATTCAGCTTTTCCTTGCTTTGGTCATCAAAATCTAAAATAAGTCAATAATAAAACTTATGATCCACTTAAGCTCGCAACAACACACATACAATCTTGCGTTTTATTGTCTAGTGATACATAAACTATTGAATCCCTGCTACTTCTATTTACATTAAGAACAACTTCTAATTAAGCAGGCGGAAGCCAATTGTCAACACCTTGTAATGTCTCATACCAACTCCCTGAGATATGGTTGCTGGCATTACGAAAAGCGAACATTTAGATGATTGCAAACATTTAGAATGTACATCTACGTCCGGAAAGATGTGTAGATAAATTAATTACTTTAATTAGTAATTAATTAGTGATAGCTGATTGGTTGATTTTTATGTATTTCGATCCTATAGTCAAACGGGGTAATTAAGAGACACTTAAAAAGGAGGGGTAAATGTGGGACACGTAAAAAATCCAGGTAAAAATGATAAAATTCGTTAGAATACAGATTGTACCTCAAACTAGAGCCTCTATGCTACTGAAACACAACAAAACAAAATATGGATACTTATTGGCTTGGATCCCAGTGACCTGCTTATTTGTGCAGCCTCAAATGTGTCCCGTAATTACCCCGTAATGTTCAGAACTTGGGGTAAATGTGAGACACGTTTTTTAATGTCTTTTATCGTTACTAAGCAACTAGATGGTAGTCAATGTCTAACTATTTCTGAAGCTGGGGCATTTTGAGAAACACCCCATCTTATGTCCCGTTTTTACCTATGTATATTTAGACCTGATTACGGGACACGTCCCACTATTACCCCAGGGGCGTCTCGAATTACATCAAAAACTGGGGTAATTATGGGACATCCTTTGTTGAAAGTTTCTGCCAAACTAAAAGTAATTATTTCAAACTACTTGGAGGGCTATTTCAGCTATAGCAAAGGGACCAAAGCCTGGAAGATGATAACTTCAACTGCAAAAACTACCGAAATAAGTGAAGGTTTGTTGAATTCGTCTCTTAATTACCCCATTTGACTATATAATTAACGCCTCGAACATACATATATCTGAAATTTAATTTCTTTCTTTGCCCGTCGATGACAGCCATAGCTGTCGAAACGTAGCCCAAATAAACTCGCTTGTTCATGACATGATAAACTCTGATTTTATTCAATTAAAATTTACTTGACTTGTATTAATTAACATTGAAAGTCATTGAAAGAGTACACTATTCGCTATTATACCTTATTTTTAAAGGGACCTAAGTCCAATTTCGTATTTTTGACATCGGGCACATAAAATGGAAGCATATGGATCAAAGATTCACCAAAATGCAAAATCTCAATGTTTATAAAGTTGGACTTCAGACCTGTCAAACTTTTAAATCGAAAATGCGTGATACTGTTCACTTGTTTGAGAGTCGCCATCGTTGGGGGAAAAAGGGAAAATATTTGAAAATCAACATTCTATATTGTCTAAAGATGACTCACAGGAACAATAACAATGATTCCAATGTGCCGAGATTTGACTTTTTTCCAGTGTTTCGGGGAAAATAGCCTTTATGGGTAGCCGGTGACAGGTAGAATGAACTTAAAGGCAAATCTGCGGACACAGAACGGCACAGAACATATCTTTGGCAAAGTCTTTGCTCAGGTATATATGCTCAAACAAACATGGTAAACAAGTAGAAGGCTAATGTATCATTACATTCTAGTTTCTTGCAAAGATTTTCTTTAAGAAACGCGTGAATATTGTCAAAGAAATTACATGCGTGCGTGATGCGTGATCGAGTATATAATAAAATGCGTGAAGGTTGGAAGGTCTGGGACTTACGCCTGGGAAGTGCCTGGACTTTTAAAAACGTTGTGGATGAAAAATTCACAAAATGGGGAAGATCTCAATATTCATAAAATTGGACTTAGGCCCTTTTAAAATTGGGGGGTACCTGGACTTAGGCCCTTTTAAAAATAAGGTAGCGTATTATAGGTTTTCTGAATAAAAACAACCTGCTTTATGGCACCTACTAACAATCATAAAATAAACAGAGTTATGATAATTTATATATAACAACTTGTGCTGAGGTTAAAAGATTTGCTTGGTTTCCTTGAACTCCTTCCTTATTAGACTTTTTCCAGCTTTGCAGTTGAAACACCCCAAGAAAATAATGTTACATAAAAATTGTTGAGCAACTGCAAACATTACAAGTAAAAAAAATCTATATTTAAATAACACTAACCACCAAATTTTATTCTCTTAGAGCGTTGTCTTTTTGCTGTGGCCATCTTGAAGAACCAAAAATTTTAGCGCTGGCTCAATGTATTTTCACCAAGCTTATATCCAACTGCTCTTCTGTTAACATAGTAGTGAGAAATATGAGTAAAACTTTACCACTTCAGCTTCCAAAATAAAAACATACACATCCAAATATCTGAGAAGTTTCTGTCAGGAAACTGACAAGTCTGGCAAAGTAACGGGTGTATAATGATCATAATTTTAAAGACAAATTTCTCCAAAAGCAGTAAAATCGATGAACTTTTGTAAGAATACAGATTTTATTACATCTAAACCTTTCATAGATTTGAAGTCGCCTTAAGATTTAAATTGCACTACAAAACCCTTCAAACCCTTCAAACGTTATGACGACACAAGTGTCGCCACATAGTATAATTTGTATAAATTTAGTATGCTCCAAAAATGTACTCTAAGGTGACGAAACCATTCAAACGTTATGGCGACAAAAATTCGAAGAGAGTGTCGCCACATAGTATAATTTAATGGCATAAAATGTCACCTTAAGGTCGATATAATGATAATACTCCTTTTTCTACTTAAAGGCGACATGCTCCAAAAATGTACTCTAAGGTGACGAAACCATTCAAACGTTATGCCACAAAAATTCGAAGAGTGTCGCCACATAGTAATGGCAGAAAATGTCACCTTAAGGTCGATATAATGATAATACTCCTTTTTCTACTTAAAGGCGACGTGCTCCAAAAATTTCAGTGATTGTCTACTTCAAATATCGCTTCCTTACAACTGTCATACACGGCTTATAATAACATTATAACATCGTGAAAAAGCAAGATACTGTTCACACTATGTCATCTGTATCAATTATGGTAATCTAGATCAACATGGGTCCTTCGTTAATTTAGACTTAAAAAAAATTTAAGGGAAAAATGACGGCATGCATGAAAGTTATATAACGAGTGTTTTGTCTTTCTCATTCAGAGACATTCAATTGTCTAATCCTCATATTTAATAATTACAACTTTGAAGTGCAATTACATAAATAGTCTTTATCTTTTATAGTGGTGAACTAAACCAAAAATCTCTTCTACATCCGCCTCTGACTATTGCAATGGTTTAAAATTCAGCATATTTGTAAAGCTATGGTTCTCTTTGGAAAACAAAATTAGTAGATAATTATGTTTTAAACTTCGTTTCAAATTTGATTTATTTTGTAGTTGTGAAAATGTCTTTCAAAATATTTTCAAACCTAGCTCAATTCACTGGTTTATTTCTGTGTAGGGATAACAAACTAATATTGAAAGTTAAAATAAAAATGGCAAAGATCGGTGAAAGATTACATGAGTTAGCATCTAATTATAATCCCTTGGATAAAATAATACCTCAGTGGAGAAATTTTGGCACAAATTTAACTTTTCTCCGCACCAATATTTTTCCATTTAAGGTAAAAAGATTTTCATTGAAATAAGTGTCAAAAATTATCTGGCAACCTTGTAATTACTAAAAAAAATACTCTACATCCCCTAATTGTGGGGGTGGGGTTGGGGGCTAATTAAGCGTTAAGTTATATAAGAAGGAGTTAATAAATAGAAATGGGTGTGGTAATTTTTCTGCAACTTTGGGGAACTACAATTAAACGTACTGGTACTAGTTAGAAACTACCTATAATATAGCAATTTACAACATGAAGTACAGGTGGATGCACCTCAAAAGCCACACAAAAGTACAGCAACTTATAAATTGAAGGATGTTAATTATTTGACTCTTTTTATGGTTCTTCCTAGGCTATTTGATTATTTACAGTTTTCTGCTTATTGTTGTACAGTTTGAAGTTGAACTACTTTTCCGACACATGCCTCAAAACCCATTATAATCAATATTTTCGGTGTAACTTCACCCGCTTTAATGCTAAAAGCCTGGAATTTTTCATGAGTTCCTTCTCCTAAATAGTATAACATATGATATGGAGACCACAAAGTACTAAAGAAACCTCAGTGCCTATCTTGAATTTTTGCAAAGTTGTTGAAAAACAACTTAAAAATAAGTAAGTGGCTGTGTTTTTAAATAGTTCCTCTGCATCAATTTGTGATAAATTTGACTGCTAGGGTTTGTGCACTGGGTTTATGTATAACTAGTATCCTATGTAAAAACTTTTTACAAGCGTTACACCATTTTACCACAAGGGGTGCAATGTATCAAATTTAAATATGAAAAGTTTTTACACCGGATACTAGTTGTTATTACTATTATTATTTCATTTTAGTATAAGTAAAGTGTTATGTACAAATTTAACCAATTATAAAAATAATGAGTACGTTCCGTACATTATATCAACCTAGCAATAAATTGTCTTTAAGGATTTGGCCATGAAAAGACAAATGAACAACTAGCAAAAACGACTGTTTCCATTCAAATAAGGAAAGCCTTTCAAATTATAGTTTGCTATTGGCAGAATATTAGGAGATATTGGAAATTTGAAAAAGAACTTTAAAGTGTTGAAACAAACTGTTAGCTTCCACTTGGCTATGGGTTGGAGGTTAGTTTGAAACATTGTGTCAAAATATCTAGAATCATACTATTAAATAGTTACTATCATAAAATAAATATGTAGAAAAAAGAAGAAAGAATCACACATTTTGAAGCTATGGAACGGAGATTATATAGATTCAAGACGTATCAAAAATTTCTGAATTTAGCACGGTTCCTATTTTATGCTACTTTTAGTCAATATTGATAGATTCAAGCAATTTGCATAAAACCTCTGACAATACGCTGTACCTTTTGATAAAGGAATTGGAATATGTATAATGACAGTGGACAATTATAATAGAAAGTTAGATGAGATTATTCATCTTCCCCAATTTCAGAAAGTTCTCCCCAAAAGGAAGAATGAAAAACATCCGGTGTTGAAGGAGGAGGAAAGAATCGTGGACACCCTGAAAAAACTGAGGGATCATAACCAGATAACTGAGACATTATATGAGAAGCTGAAACCAATTGGGAGTCAACCTCCGAGATTATACGGCTTAGCCAAAGTTCACAAAAAGAACATTCCAGTCAGACCTGTTTTGTCCATGCCAGGCTCTGCGTATTATAAGATTGCTGCCCAAGTGGCTGAGTGGCTCTCAGTGGTGGATGAATGCAGAATTAACTCTTCTACGAAACTGATATCGGACACTTTGAATGACATTCACATGGCTGATGATGAAGAAATCGTGAGTTTCGACGTAACATCACTATATACAAACGTTCCTGTGGTGGAAGCGATTACAGAATGTACAAACCTGCTGTTTTCAGGGAAATACAAAAAGCCACCTGTTTCAAAATCAACATTTAAGGAGCTGTTATCGATATGTAGTTGCAATGTCATGATGTTAACGAGCGATGGGTTATATAAACAAGTTGATGGTCTGGCAATGGGCAGTCCACCTGCTCCAATGTTGGCAAATGGATGGATGAGCAAATATGATGAAACGATTCAAGGTCGAGCACCGTTATACTCAAGATACATGGATGATATTCTACGTAACATAAAACGAGCTGAGAAAGAGAGAAAACTACATGAAATCAACAACCTACACCCTTCCTTGAAGTTCACCATTGAACATGAAACCAACGGTTGCCTTCCTTTCTTGGATATGCTAATTCGAAATGACAACGGTAAATTGTCTTCTACCTGGTATACAAAACCAACAGACACGGGTCTAACTATGAACTTCCATGCATTGGCGCCGGAACGGTACAAGCGGTCAGTGGTCTCAGGGATGGTGCATCGAATTGTACGAGCCTGTAGCACATGGAAAGGAGTCCACGAAAGTCTGGAGAAAGCAAAGGGAATACTTGAAAGCAACCAATATCCACCACGCTTCTACAACCCAATCATTAAAAATTGTTTGACATCCATTTTGGGCAAACAAGACAAAGAACCAGATCCGGATGAGGAAAAGAAAGAAGTCAAACTACTATTCATTCAGTACCGTGGCCGAGTTTCTGACAAGTTTGAACATTCGTTGAAGAAAATAACTGCGCCATGCAAAGTTGTTTTTACAACGAAAAAAGTTAGAAATTTATTACCATCATTGAAAACGCAAGTAGAAAAGGACCTTAAAAGTCGAGTGGTGTACAAATTCAATTGTTCGCGATGTGAGTCGTGTTATGTCGGACAAACGAGCCGACATCTTATCACCCGTTTTAAGGAACATTTGAACGCGTCAAAACCGGTAGCACGTCATATGAAGAGATGTAACAACAACCCCACTTTCGATGACGTAACGATCTTAGCGTCATCATCGAGATCAATGAGCCATTTAATGATTTTGGAAGCATTATACATCAGGGAGTTGAAACCGTCAATCAACACGAGAGACGAATATAAACAACACGAATTAGTAATTAGGTTGTAGATAGATGTTGATAACGAAGTTAGCTTAACCTTTGTACATAATGTTTTTACTGTTTTTACTGTTTTTAAACTGTTTTTTATTTTAATTTTAGAAAGAATCTGATGATGGAACCTAGTGTTTCGAAATATATTATTCAATAAAATTACATTGTTGGTTTATACCTGATATCTGACAATATGAGCTGTCGCTAATAGAATAATTTTTTGACATCATGTTTCAAATTGTCGCCCAACAGGAACAATATGGACTTTTACTAGATTCCATAGTGCTTTGAAATAATAATAATTTGACGTTGAAAGAGTAAAGACGTGTTTTTTTCGCTCTCGATTGAAGTGACCAAAATCCAGAGACTAATCAAGAAACTTAAACAACATAAGAAGAACAAGAATCAACCAACTGACGATGCCATTCAGACTTTCAACATGCAAAATGATCAAACTCAGAATGGACAAAGAGTCACAAGACGAATGAGATGGAAAAAGAGAAATGAAGGAAAATGTCATTCGCTCATACAACAAAGCAATACCATCCTTTCTAGTTGTTATTTATGTTATTGTTATTGTTGTTATTATTATTAGGCCTTGTGTTACAATATGATCAACAAAACAGATGATGGATAAAATAAAGAAACGTAATCATCATCATCTAAAAGTACTTCTGTCATTTTCTGCATCTGCCTTAGGTTTACTATCAAGAACATAATATGCCATGAATTCAGCATAACAAAAAATGTTGAACATATAATATTTTCATTCTTGAAATTTCAAATTACACTGCTGGATTATTATGTTGCAGGGATACAAAAAGTTGCTATGATACTAAAGAAAGGCTGTTAGAGGCTCTTATTTGGATTGATAGACTGGACGTGGTGGATTTAGTGTGGCATTCCCTATGAAAATAAAAGTTAATTCTTTGTGAATTCTGCAAAGTTCATCCAGAGAAGATTTGGAAGCAATAATGGAGACTGAACTGATCAGATATACCGAGTTACTTTAACTTGAATAATTGCAACCTGATGATGTTCATAGCAGAGGAGAATAACATAAATTGCAAGAAAAAATGTGTACAAGCCGAAATTTTGACCAGACGTCCCATTTACTATGGAGAGTACAATGTAATTTTCTAAACAGGGTCATGGTATATCACTTTATGGCATTTTTTACGCTGATTTACTTTTTCTTTATAACTTATGGCTTAACATGAACATACAAGAAGTTAAACTAAAGAAATTGGACAAAGAATGCTTTAAAAACGACTCCATAGTAAATGGGAGGTCTGATCAAAATTTCAGCTTGTACACATTTTTTTCCTGCAAATGGTGGTTTTGGAGCCAAATCTTTCCTATTATCAAAGAAGTAACAGAGGCAAAGATTGAAGATCAGAAAAAATAAGAAATAAATATAAACTTTTAAAAACAAAAACTTAAGATAATTGCACGCATGACAAAGTTTATCAAAATCAATTCCAACATAAGAGAGGTTTTTTTATGAGGTTGAAGCAGCTAGATAACAAGGAACTCATTTAGGCTGAAACGTTTGGAAAAAAATAAGGAAAAGCAGGCTGAGAGCCAACTATATGAGGTTCCTTATAAAAAAGCAAAGTGTATTTATACAGGATATTTACATTTCAGTATATACAAAATACCGCTATCAGCATGTGTCCTGTGTAAAAATAAATAATAAATCACAATTAAGTAAAACATACAAATTAAAAAGTGCAGATTAGAAAGTAAAAAGTGGATTTATTTGTAAATACCGTTAAGAATACAAGTTAAAAAATAAAAAAGTTAAAAATTAGGTTAAAACTTCAAAGGCAGAGTGTTCTAGATAAATGCGAGTACAAGTACAAAATCAAAACAAAAGATAGAATTTACAGTGAGCTGTGGGTTAAATCATAAGATAACCTACGAATGTAAGGCTAAAGTAATAACAGAATAACTCTCAATAAATTGATGGGGGCCAAAGTACGATACAGAAAACCAAACCAAAACCTAAGGGTAGTCTCAGATGCGATTTGACACAAAGGACTCTCTCACAAAGGATCGTAAAACTATCAATCAACGACTGGAAACGACAAGAAAAAGTTTCCGTAGATGAGTTTTACAACAAAAATGTTATTGAAAGTGGAGAAAATGATTTGAGGAAAAACTGGTTTCTGAAAGACCAGACAACTGGAATGTGTAAGCCTACTTTCTAAAAGCTATGTATTGTTTATCGTTTTTACTTTTAAAAAATGAAGAAGTTCAACAAACTTTAAACATTCATAATAACTTTGAATGATTTAACACCTCCCAATACCACTGGAGTAATGCAATTGTTAGACCAAATAAAAAAGAACTTACATCAGGAGTATGAGAAAGAAAAAGCTTCCATGTTTACTGACTTCAACATGTCGAGCAGAGAAGCTTTCATGCTAATATTATCTATATAATGTTTGGCCAATGGGACTTAAGCAATGTTCTGTATGTCAGGATATCTTGAAGTATATCTACAGCAAACCTAAATGCCAAGTAGAAGGAAAGAAACCAACCATGAGATTATCCCAGCAGCAGCTATGGCAAGTTCTTGAAAAAGAAAGCCACCTAAGATCATGGAACTACACAGCAATGAGTCAATCAATACAGAGGAAAGCCATGCTTTTAGAATGAGTGAAATGAAGGATGCCTCACTTGGTGAAACAACAAATGAAGATGAGTTAAACCCAGCTGAAGTACTCAGAGCAACATGGAAGCCCTCCAATGACTGAGGACTAGCTGATCGGAAAGTGGTATGATGTAATATATTACACAAAATGTTCTAGCAACCTTTTTATTGGAAAAATTATAAATTGCTTCTTGCATGACAAAAACAAGCCTGTTAAATCATTAGAAGTTCGCTGCCTGAAACCAAGAGTAGGTACTAGTACCATAGTGGAAGGAACACCAGAACACTTATCTGATCTTTGTTTTTTATCTAGTTGATGTTATTTATGGCCCACTGGAAGTTATTCCAATGAGAGGACGAAAGTTTCATGTCCGGGTTGTTGAACAGTTTAATGCGGTTAAAAATTTGGAAAGCTGTCGCTACCTGAAAATTCAATGTAATTGTTAGGAAGAATTCATTTATTAAAAACAATAATGTCCTGATTAAATAGTTGAAGTTTCCCCCTGATTAAGCGTTCTATTTTAAAATTATCAAAATCGATGTCTTTACAAAAGCTCACATACATTAAAAAACTGTGGTAATGGCGCTTCTAGCAGTATGTTTTATATTTTTAGTTAAGTTCTTGTTAGACAATAACTTGTTGAAAATTCCATTGTTGGAAAATAACATATATATTTTCTTACAAAGTTTTCATTCAGTTGATTATGTTTTAGTTTCATTTATTAATTCAAAAAATACCATTTTTAAGAAAAAGCATACTTCAAAACCCTCATTTACTCTGGAGAGACTTAAGATCCATTTCCAGCAACTCTGATTTTAAACAAGAAATGTTAACATAATTAACCTTGACTCCAAAGTTAGTCTTAAATTTTGCGATTTTATCAGCATTTTCTTAAAAAATGGAATTTTTCGTTGTAAATTTTACTGTTACCAATGTTGCTGTTGGCTGTCAACTGTTAATTAAGTGTAAAGAACTTATTGTTCCATACACTCTTTTCCTGACTCTACTGAAATTGTGGGTTTTGATGTGCAACCACCTGTATACCACAAGTAAGTAAGTAAGTAAGTAAGCAATAAGATAAAAGAATAGAAATAAACAGTCAAGCATAATACCAAAATAAATATTTAGAAAAACTTTAATAAATCAAATCTTAGTTTTAAAAACACAAACATGTGAATCTTTGAATTTTTTGATTTCCCATAACATCAGAGGGTTCCAGTGAAACTTGTGACAAGTGTCTGTGATGCCATTGAATAAAGAATTCAGTCAAAATAGGACCACAGGTACCTTTCTCTTCCTTGAATTCTTGGAAAAAACACTATTCTAAAAGAACAAAGAAAATTGACTTGCTACATGGATTTAAACTATTGGAACTACATATTGTTCAAAGAACACTTACTGAGACCGGAACGTGAGATTATCCAACTTAAATTATCAATCAGCCCCCAGTCATTTTCAGGAGGGTTAAAGTTCACATTTTAGAACGTACTCAACTGTTTTTCAACAAGTTCTTTTTTTCAGGCTTTCAGTGTAGCTTTCAATCTAAGTTACATTTGCTGCCATAATTGATGTTCATTTTCTGAAACTCATATTTTTAATATCTAATTTATATCCTTCATTTGTTGTCCATCAACAGCAAAAAACTTCATCTATTCATCAACTTTTTGACACCTTTGATAACATGTTCCATGCAAATGACAAGGATTTTGAAATTCAGTCTAAAATGACAGATGAAAAGTAAGGACAATAATTGGATTATAAGAAACCTCACAATATCAACAGAACATGGTTTCTGAAGGAATAGAAGATTGGAATTGGTCACAAATTTTAGTTTAAAAATGCATCAAGATAAGTAAGATTCTCTTAAAGTAACTGAACTATGTCAAACAAGAAAAGGGAACTCATTGAAAAAATATTAGAAGCTCATAAAAAACCTTATGTCATACAAATGTTTGATAAAAAACAACAAAACTGATATTTAACTTTAAAGTTTGAAACCAATGTTTCATTCCAGACAAAGAATACCAAATCAGAAATTTATAAAAAGGGTGTTAACCAGAAAATTGCAATTGGGGCCATCAGGACCAAATTGGGAATTTTTGTATGTTAAAAAATGGGAGCATGGGGGTTTGGAGCCCCAAGAAAATTTTCGATTTTTAGCTCTTGAATGACCTTAAACTAGTTTATTTTAACTGCACTGTGAATAAAAAAGAAGGATGTATAACCAGTAGTTTGATTTATGATTCATTCCAATCATTGTATTTTACTCGTTGGACGTGCAAGATCTTTTGAATCGTTTTAATGTCATTAGATAGAATTACTTCAACCATTTAATCATCAAGAAAATGCAATATATGAATTTTTTTCTTCCTTGAATAAAAAATTAACCATTTAACCATCAAGAAAATGCAATATGAATTTTTTTCTTCCTTGAATAAAAAATTTTGGAATTTCTGATTGGGAAAGTCCACTGCTAGACTGAATTAGGAAGGGGCCTTTTACCGGTCCTTATGAAGTCATGTTAACAAAAAAATTTAATTTTGTACACTTGTGATCATGGCTCATGTAAGAGCCAAAAGCTAATATAACATTCTAACATTCATTCTTATATTATCAGGATTGACTATTACGGTAGCATTATCAAGTTATTTTATCAGGATTGACTATTACGGTAGCAGTATCAACATAGACTTCTACACCTCTTACTACTCCACCAGCTAATAGTCTAGTCTACACTTAAACAATTGTATGGATTTACATAAGTGAGAAATGCAAGCTATGTCCAAAACATATGAGAAGACCATTATTATAGTTACTCATCTAACTGACATTGACCATCTAGTTAAAACATCTAGAAAGAAACTAAGTTGATGTAGGCCATTAATAATTTAGAATTCAGGTATTGTAAGATGGCAGAGTTAACCACGAGACCATCACGCAGCTCTGATTGAAAATGTTAGCTGTGTGTGGCTCTTTGACGATGATATGGTAAACCTATTTTTGGGGAAGTTTACTCTCTATTTTGTTACACTTATTCTTTTCTTTTAATTCATTATATGTCAACAAATCCAAATTTTCCATGTTCCCTGTTTTAAGCAGGTCAATAACAACACCAACTCAATTTACTGTGATTTTTGTCAAAATAGGATTCACAGAAAACGCAGTGAACTCAGCTTATCTGATTTCAGATCACTAGCCCTTTGTGTGAGGTCCTGGCAATCTCAGAAAGCAGAATTCTAAGATCATCTACACAACCTTTTTTTGATATTGAAGCCTACCATTGCTATTCTACACCAACTGAATCTCAGGCAGGAGCCACCATGCCTCATTTTTCAAAATAAAAGATAAAAGGTGCATGTTGTTTTCAAAACCTATGTAGTATGAAGAGTAGCAGTGTCAGTGAACTATAACACTGAACTATATATCAAATAACTATTTCATGCCTGCTCCCTATGCACATGTTTTTATTAAAAATAAGCATACCATAAGCATATTTCAGGCTTAAGTTAGAGACTTAGCTAAGCATATTGAGGCTCAGCTAAAAATAAACTATGCTTATAAAAAAAACGTGTACTTCTTCGCCATCTTGAATTAAACTTAGAATTAAATTCAAGGCGCAAACTTGAAAAAGCGATGATAAGAGCATGTATATCTTTTAAAAACCAATCTTCTCCCCAGATTCATAAGTGATTTATCTTTCACCCATTTTTCCAGAAAGCTAAGCAAGAGTTGCAAAAAACTAACTTAACATCTAAAAGATATACCTCTGTATAACGGCTAAAATACCCCATTGAAAATGGTGTCGCCGTAAGGTGGGAAATTTGCAAATGAGGTAAAATGGCGGATATACACCCTCGTTTTTTTATGGTCTTGTAGAATCCATTCACAACCACTAAAGATAATAAAATTTTGTATAAACAGCCATTCAGTCATTATTAACCAATTTTGTAGATTTGGTGTCGCCTTCACGATCACATCCCGTATAAAAAACCATCAAACGTTATGGCGACCAAATTTTGTCCCCCTAAAGAAGGTGTCGCCCTATGGTATTATTGTAAGGAACAAAACGTCTCCTCAAGGTAGATATAGTGATATATATATATATATATATATATATATATATATATATATATATATATATATATATATATATATATATATATATATTATAGTAGATTAAGGCGACAGAAATTGCACTTTTTTTTCAATTTAAGTTGACACTAAATTAAGGTTGACAAATTTGTGTCACCCTAAATTTTACCATAACCTTTTTTCAAGTTTCGCTGACTAAGCAGGACTTCTCTTTCTGCTACATTTTGTTGCTTTAAATCATCATTATTCCACCTAAACATAATAGGGAGAAAATGCTGGATTATGGCAACAATCGATCTATAAGTTCTGTGACTGTATATGATAAACTTCAATAAATCATCGATTTAGGGTGACATGTATTTTGCTGGAAATTTCAGCAAAAGTAGCCAGTATATTTTATGTTTTAAGTTTGTTTACCGTTACTTAGAGGAACAAAATGTATGTGACTTATAGTTTTTCTTAATATAATTTACAGCTTTTTGAATTTTCAGGAATATTTAAATATAGGTTATTTTTTGACAGCGAATTTTTTACACAAAAATACTTGGAACTAAATACTGTTTATTTTGTTGTGTACAAGCCATATCTTCACCTCTGCTTATTGTTCAACTACCAGATGAGCAAGGTTTATGTTTTGTTTTATTACTGAAATTAAGGGTGACACATTTTGTTGTCTTAAATTGAACAAAAATCTGTAATGTGTATATTTATAAATTATATGACATTTTTGCCTGTGATGATCAATATCATCCATTACTGATAACTAGGTAAAATGCCCAAAATAACAGATAACTAGGTCAAAAACATTCAAGAGAGGCTAGTTGGATTAAGGATACAGTATACGTTCCATACATCAAAAAAACCAAAAAAATTTTGTTTTCAGCAATCTACCTAAAAAAGTCTGAATTTTTCAGTGGTAAAGTTGGTTTTATGATTTTTTTACTGGAAAGTTGTTTATTTCCAAATAAAAGTTTTTTTCATTCATTAATCGTGATTTTCTTTGCTTGATCTTTCGCACATTTTTTGTAAACATGTGTTAATTAAAACTGACTACTCTTTTGAGAATATATTTGATACATTCAGAGTTTTTTAACACTAGTTGTTTTTCTCGTTTAAATGAAATCGGGAACTATTGCTTTCTCTCCGACAAGAAAATCGGTATTTTTTCAAGTCATTCAAATAAGTTATTTGTTGCGAATTTGAAATTTTCTCAAAAGGTCAAGCTAATGGTTATAAGCCGGAATTTGTTGTACTCGTCTGCTCAATGAAATCGGGAACTATTGTTGTTTTCCGACAAAAAAAATCAGTATATTTATAAATCTTGGAAATAAGTTATTTTTCGATTTTAAAATGTTTCATTTCTCGAAATGTCAAGCTATCGCCATAAGTCGTTTGCATCAAGTAAAAAACGAAAAAAGAAAAGTTCCAGTTTTACTTCACCAGTTAAAAGAAGAATAATCTATAAAAAGAATAAAAATAAAAATTCATCAAGTTCTATTCCGTTCTCTGTTGTATCAGCAAGTCACAGCAAAATACTGACGCAGTCGCAAAGTTCAAGCTCAAGTGAATCTTCCTCGGAAGAAGAGTATGATGAACTGCATGAACATCTTACACCGTGTTATTGGATTGTAGACATTGATCTATTGCAAGATTGCCTAAAAACATCTTCCTCGTGCAAAATATGTCATAGTGAAGTGATTTTACGGGAAGTAACGTGTTACCGTGCAGGATTAGCGACAAAATTTGAAATAGCTTGTACTAACAAGGAATGTTCAATTGTAGAAGGTTTCTTCACTTCAAAAAAGACTGGGCATTCTTTTGACATCAACCGACAAAGTGTGCTTGCATGTCGCCTGGCTGGTAAAGGGCGTAAAGGTCTTGTGAAAAGTTGCAGTGGCCTAAGATTATCTAGTCCTGTAGCAAGAACTCGTTTTGTAGAATATGCAAGATTTTGGGAAAAACTTTCATTCAATCTCAGAGAAGAAAACCTCACAATGTGCGCAGAAAGGGCAAAAAAATTAATAACGCGTGATGCTAATGCAGAGGTTAACACTGTGGTTGATATTCCTACAAGTTTTGATGGTTCTTGGAGTTCTAGAGGGTGGACTGCAAACAACGGCATCGTATCAGCAATTGCAGAAGTTTCTTCGCAAGTGATCGATATCTCATTTAAATGTCGTTCATGTTCGCAATGTACAGCCATGAAAGAGAGAAAAGAAAATGGAGAAGTATCTGCAGTGGAGTATCTTGATTGGTTTATCAAGCATGAAATCAATTGTTTTAAAAATCATGACGGAAGTCCTCAGGTAGTTTCTTTATCTCGAACTTAAATTTAGAAATATTGAAGTTATAACGTAAGGCGTTGTGGACCGGTTTTTAAAAAGAAAATATCACCAAAAATACGCAAGTCATTGTGGTTGTTTTTGTATTATTTTTTATGTTTAGAAAATGGAATCAGAAGGCGTTTTAGAATTATAAAATCGGTCAGTGGCAAAGCATAATGTCCGCTACAACCCATTCATAGGAGATGGTGATAGCAGTGCGTATTCAACTATCGATAAAGAACGTCCATATGGAGCAGCGGTTTTTGTCAAAAAAGAAGAATGCGTAAATCACATCACAAAACGCATGGGTACAAACTTAAGAAAGTTGGTTAAAGAATTAAAGGGTAAAAAGTTGGAGGACGGCAAAGGAATAAGCGGAAAAGGGCGGCTAACCCTTGCACGTATTGACGCCATGCAAAATTTTTACGGGCGCACTATCCGCAATAACAAGGGAAACCCTACCAGAATGTCTAGTGAAACATGGGCAATACTCTATCACTACTCAAGTACTTTAGCCAATCCACAACATGAAAATAGTCCGAAAGGTGAGAAAAGTTGGTGTGGTTACCAGAGAGATATAGCCACTGGTTCACAGACGTACATGCCACCCAAATATCCATTTACTGAAGCCATTGTAAAAGCCGTGACACCCACTTTTTGGAAGGTTGCAAAAACGTTAGCAACCAAAATGCAAATGAAGCTTTCAACAGCTTATTGTGGTCTATTTGTCCAAAAGAACAGTACGTTTCACCAACAGAAACATCTTTGTCAATAAACTTATCAGTATGTTTATATAACTCGGGTACGGAATATACTATGATAAAATTATTCGAAAGTGCTGGACTTGAATATAAGGAAATTTCAAAGCAGCAATGGCGTGATATGGATATTGAAAGGATATACCACGGAGATTATTCTGTGAGAGAAGATCGTAAACAGCACAGAAAAATGAAAAAGCGAACGCGAATAAAACAGCAAGACGCTTTCCAACATATTGAAGGCACTCAATACAAACCGCAAGGATTCCATACAAACGAAACTAGACAATGATTTTTTTTTCATATTGGCGATCTTATAAGAAAACACTTTTCTGGGTTACGTTAAAACAATTTGTGTTGATATTTTTGTATGTATTTTTAAGTTGAGTTCGCTTTTTTATTTTATCTAATAATAACTGGAATGTCCAATGCTTCACAAAATTCCTTCATTTCCACCTTATAACTGTCATCTCGTATTTCGCCAACAATATCTCCTGGTGCTAGTTCTCTGATATAAGAAAGCACAGTGGAAGGATAACTGTATTGCGTGTTTTCAGGCCCAACTTCTTTCCTATATAAACATCTCGCCCAAATACAGTAGTGAATATACCGAATTTGCTTGTTCGCCTTGCCTCTTTTTTGTCTCCACGTGACAGATTCCATCAAGTTTTCAGCAAATGTTGATCCATCAAAACTAAAGAATTATTGAAAAGTTGTTAAATAAATTTCGCAACTCCTAAAAATGTAGGAGATAATAAAAGTTGCGTACTACTAACCCATGATTTTCCATTTCGTGTATCATGACAGCTCTCTTGTCCGACATCTTTACTCGTGTTTTTTAATTTTTTGTTTGAATGAACATCGTAATTTAAATGGACATCTGTTTAAAATATTGTTAATAATAGGATCACCAGTCAAGGTGTTAATCTATATCATGATCATGTTGAAGGTGTGATCTTTTGCAAAACTTTTAAAACGCTTTTTCGCAGTGTTCGTTTTTTAGCACGGTTCCTACTACATTTTGAGTCCCATTTACAAAACTAAAAAAGCTCTGCTAAGGAGACTGCCACCATGTTCAAGCATATAGATTTTTCTAAAAACGGTTTGTTTTTTTTTCCCGAAAAGTGAACCATTCCCAAGTTATTAGTAAATAAAGTTAAAGTTTGGACGGAAAAAATTCACTTTTCAGGAAAAATGAAATAACTTGAAAATGAGGCTTTTTCAAAAAATAAAAAAAAAACCGTTTTTACCCACATCTTTTGTGATTCTGACAAGAGTGGAATGAGCACTGGAAACTAAGTAGTTTTGTAAATGGAGTTGCTTTTGTGAAGACGGGGTGTAAAATTTCCAAGCCTTCTAAATTTTTACTAGTACAAAATTTTCAAATAACATTAATATCATTCGATAGCTTATAAAAAATGCTTTTCGGTGATATATAACATAGCAAATATTTATTCATAATTGGCAAAAAATTTGAATTTTAAAAAACTATGCTCAAAACGTATACTGTATCCTTAACACTATTTTAGTGATTGTGGACAGAAATTACTCCGTTTAAGTCGTACCAAGGATAAATCGGGCTTTATGCAAAGCTATATAGCAAATGATTCGAATAAACCTTCCCCACATTTTTGTTTAGACACCGTGCTTTGGCGTAGTTAATAAGTATGGTCTCGTTTCAAATAATTCTATCTGCTTTTAATTATCCCACTGCTGCGGAATAGAAATAATAAAGGTATTTAATTAGTGAAACAATAGCACGCATTGAATCGAGGCAAAACTTGATATCTATTCAACCATTTGATGTGTTAACAGGGCGTCAATCAGCAGGAAACATAAAATGAAGTCACGTACGATTGTTGAAAGTTACAAAAGGAGAAAGCTGTGCGACAGTTTCTCGTAAACACAGCATCCTTAAAGAATTCCTTTCCGGACCGATGAAAGAATAATCTATGATGCATTGAAAAAAACGCAACATCTATGAAAAAGGAAAGGATGAGGATGAAATCGACAAGGCATATTACCAGTGGCTAGTGCCGGAGACAATATTCTGGCTGTGAATGGAATTCTACTTAAGGAAAGAATTTTATTCTTTGGAATACTTGGTTTGAAAGACTTTCAGAAATCAGATGGATGGATTGATCGATGGAAAAAACGATACAACGTTTCATTTAATGCTCTTGTTACTATTGCAATAAAAATATAAATGAAATAAAAGTTAGATGCTCCAAACTTTTTGAAGAATGGGTCAGAAAGCAGGACAAGAACTTTGAAAAAGAAGTGGCGTTTATCATTTACAACTGATTTGACGAAAGTTTAGCCTCTCAGAGTCTTCTTTAGTTTTCTTATCTTTCAGGAAATTAGCCTGGTTGTTCTTATGAAGTTTCTGTTACATAACACGAATATTTATAGATAATGAACAGAATCGGTAGTTTCGTACGAGGAAATCAAGAAATCTTTCTATCTGTCAAGAGAGCCAATCATTTGTTTACTTTGTTTGCGCAATATTCTAATATTAGTCAGCTGCAAGCTCCAGACCCGACATATTGGGGCCACATATTGACATCAAATGTAAGTTTTAACTCAATCGATCTTTATTTCCTGCCACCTAACACAACAAAAGTTTTACAGCCGTTGGTCCAACGGGTGATTCAATCTTTAAAGGCTAAATATCACACTCAAGTCATTAGGAAGATTATTGCTGCAATTGATTGGGGGGGGGGGGGGGGGGGGAGCAAGAAACGCCCATTTCAATCCTTGAAGCAGTTAAAATGCTTGCACTTTCGTGGTCTGACTTTCACTTCAACTAAATGGTTATTGTTTCAAGGAAGCATGGTTCTTAGAAACAGCCATTTCTAAGGATAATGATCCCTTGGCTAATCCAAATGAGAGTCTGGACGAACTTGAACAACGTGATCAGTCTGTTGGACGTTGTTGACGTTGCAATGACAGCCCAAGCGTTATCCGATGCAGAAATAAATGAAGAGATCCGAGGTGATGTGATGGAAGTGAAAGATAATGAAAAAGCAGGCACAGCTGAGAATGACGTCCCTGTGAAACCATCGAACGAATAAGTACGGCAACCTACTGAAGCACTTCTTACCTATTCACTATTTACAGAAGGTGAAGAGGTAGGAAGAAAGGGCTTTAAAGACTTTCTCTGTTATTGAATAAGAGCTCATCCACTTCTTAAAGCAAAAGCAGACTTTTTCAAAAAGCAGTAACTATGTAAAAGTTCTATGCATGTGAAGCTTTTACCATTGTGATCACTTGAGCTGGTAAAGTAATAGAGCGAGAAACTAGTCTTCCGCTATTTTTTCAGCACACGCATAAGATAAACAACTTTTTCAGTTTTCATTAAAAATTTTCAAACTTAAAAAAATCCTGATATGTCGTACTTTTCTACAAAGTCCGAGTTATCGAGGAAAATTATCGACCTCACAATATGAAACATTCTCCAGTCGGAACGAATTTGAAAGCCACGGAATAACAGAGAATTAACCAAATTTAGCTTAAAAACTGCGTAAGAAAACTATAAATTTCACAAAAGGCTCCACTAAAGGTGCACTTTGGTAAAGTGACGGTTTTCCTTAGAACAATCAATGTAAAGAAACTATTCTAGAAGTCAAAATAAATGTCATGAAGTAGTTTATATACACAAACAAGTCATTGTGTATACAGATCCCATAAGCAGCGAAATTTGTTCATGATGGTATTAATATAATTAAGGGTGTCAAACACCCAAATATCTGATACCAAATTGAACTTTGCGCAAACTAGTATGAAAAGAAATTCTAATTAGTACTAGTAATAATATGGGGTTGAGGGTTATTTGGGATTAATATTCCGTGGTTCATTTTTCAAGTTTTCAGATAATATTTGAAAAGTTGAAAAATGAAACAAGGGATATTCATCCCAAATAACCCGAAATAACATATTATTACTGGTTAATTAGATGGGTGATTTCATTTCAAGTCATTTTTAAAAGGTCGAAATTCACGAAAGAAGTCATTGTATTGCCAAGAGAATAACTTAATTTTGTTCTCTTGAAAAATGATTGGAAACAAAAACAAAGCAAAGATTGAAATAAAAAATGAATTCAGCATGGTTTCTTAAAACATTGTTACAAACTTGACATAAAACAAAAAACTCAACCATATTTAAACGTTCGAATGAAGGTTTTCGATGTTTTTTATCAGATTAAAATTTGATCAGAACTGTAATCTTTTTCTCTGTTTTGTTTATCATTTGTGAACGGACGTCAAAACAGCGGGCTATTACAGTTTCAGCGGGGTATTACAATTTTAGCGGGGTATTACAGATTAATAGCCCGCCCGCGTATTGGAGCGCGTAGGCTAAATGAAATCGCCCATATAATTATGTTTATAATCAAACTTGATACAAAGAAATTCCAATAAGTATATAGCAACATTGAGAGCATTTGAATATTCAACTAAATATTTGAACGTATGTTTAAGGAATAACAAATGGGTAATGTAATACTGATTGGTTTAAGGGTGACACATATAACACCTTTAACTTACAAGATGCTGTCTTTTCAATAACACATAGGCCTATTCAGTATTCAAAACAAAGGTACTATAAAATACTGGCAATAAAGTGCAAAAATTATTAGATCACATCCATATCAATTAAAATGTAAGTAATTCGTCGTCATATACCTTATCGTCAGTAGTTCGTTTTCTATTTTTTTTTCAAGTGAACGTCTTTGAGTCTGGCCACCTCAATACCAAACGACGGGCCATTCTTACCACACGGACTGCTTCATGCTATGGCAATTCATAATGAGAGTACACCTCAACACCAATATTCTCGGGAAGGATTCAAACCCACGACATTAAGAACGTGAGCTCTACGTCTTATCCAAACAGAAGCACCTAAAGAACATTTAAGATTGAACACTACAACATGATAACCATTTGTAATAGTATGACAGAAATTTTAGCGTTTTCCACTACTCTTAATACTCACATCCACACTCATGTCAGCGCACAGAATTGCTTCTCTAAAAGAATAACCCATGTCTACAAAAATGTTCTCAAGTAATTTATATAACAAATCAGTTAATGAGTAAAGAGATTGTATTAGCATTGAAATTGTAATTTATTGATGTTGATACAATTAAAGACAACAAAAACCAATAAATTTGATATCAATTTAAGGCATGCTAAAAGTAAATACAGCAGAAATAAAATAATACTTTTTACAATCGCCATCAGGTCATATCTTACAGGGAATGTCCAATAACTAAGTGGTATCAACAGCAAGATCTTAAATCAAAATGTATATTTAACACATGTTTATATAAGAATAAATTGGTAATATAATACTGATTGGTTCACGAGTGACACAAATGACACCTTTAACTTACAAGATGCTGTCTTTTGAATAATAAATAATCCTATTCAGTAGTACTCAAAACATTCGTACAAATAAATGCTGGCAATAAATTGAAAACGTTGTTTGATCACATGCATATCAATTATATTGTAACTAATTCCTCGTAGTAAAGTTTATTGTCAGTAATTGAGATAAAACTCTACAGTATGATAAGCATTTGTCATGATACGACAGACATGTTGGTGTCATCAACGCTCCTGAATCTACACTGATGTAAGCGCACACAATTACAGTAGCAAAAGAGTTATAAATGTTAGTTTTTAGTCAATTATTTTTGATGGTAAGACAGACATTTTAATGTTTTTAACTGCAAAGATTCCACACTGATTGTAATCAACAGAAATTTACTGGAAAAAGAGTAACCAATATGTAACTGTTCCGAAGTATTGTATATTAAATTAGTCAATGTATAAGGAGATTGATTGTATTAGCATTGAAACTGTTATTTATTGATGTTTATGCAATTAAAGGCGACAAAAACCGATAAATCTGATATCAATTTCTGCTCAATGTAAATACAGCAGAAATAACATAACACATTACAATTGGCATAGAGACATATTTTACAAGAACAGTCCAATAACTAAATTGAAAGAATGGCAACATTTAAAATAAAAATGAATATTTAACATATGTTTGTATAAGAATCAAATAATAATGTAATACTGATTGGTTCAAGGGTGACAAATATGACACCTTTAACTTACAAGATGCTGTCTTTTGAATGATAAATAATCCTATTCAGTACTCAAAGTAGAAATACAAATAAATGCTGGCAATAAATTGAAAACGTTGTTTGATCACATGCATATCAATTATAATGTAACAAATTCGTCGTAGCAAAGTTTATCGTCAGTAATTGAGATAAAACTCTACAGTATGATAAGCATTTGTCATGATATGACAAACATGTTGGTCATCAACGCTCCTGAATCCACACTGATGCAAGTGCACACAATTACATTCGCAATAGAGATAATAACTATCGAAATATTTGTTTTGAACAAGTTTATATATCAAACTCCTTAGTCTATGAAGAGATCCTCTTAGCATCAAGATTCTATTTTAGTGATACTACTATAATTAAAGGCGACAAAAACCCACATATCTCATACTAAATTGATCTTTGGGCAAACTATCATCAAAAGAAATACTAATGCTGTTGAAAATTACCATTGAGACATTGTACAAAGAATTTCAAATAAGTATGTATTAAAATGACAGCATTTGAATATCCAACTGAATATTTGCACATACGTTAAGAGAATAATAAATGGGTAATGTAATACTGATGGCGAAAGAGGGACATAAATGACACCTTTAACTTACAAGATGCTGTCTTTTGATTAGTAAATAATCCAGTAGCAATAGAGTTATAAATGTTATTTTTTAGTCAATTATTTGTGATGGTATTACAGATATTTTAATGTTTTTAACTGCAAGGATTCCACACTGATTGTAAGCGCACAGAATTATACCCGAAATAGAGTAACCAATATGTAAATAAGTGTTCCAAAGTATTATATAAATGAATTTAGTCAATTAGTTAAGAGATTGTATTAGCGTTGAAATTGAAATTGATGTAAATACAATTAAAGACGACGAAAACCGATAATTCTGATATCAATTTAATGTATGCTCAATGTAAAAACAGCAGAAATAAAACAAAAATACTTTTTACCATCGCTATCAGGTCATATTTTACAAGGAATGTCCAATAACTAAATGGTAAGAACAGGAAGATTTAAAATCACAATGAACATTTAAACACATGTTTATATAAGAATAAATTGGTAATGTAATACTGATTGGTTCGAGGGTGACACAAATGACACCTTTAACTTACAAGATGCTGTGTTTTGAATAATAAATATCCTTTCAGTATTAAAAGGAATCGTACGAATAAATGCTGGCCATACTTTGCCAACAGTATTAGATGACATGCACATTAAATAAGATGTAACTAATTCGTCGTTTTGTACCTTTTTGACATTAATTTCTTTGCAATTATTTTTTCAAGGGACAGTTGTATGATGTATGATGCTGCGGCATTTAACACTGAGAGCAGCCCTTAACATCGACGTCCTTGGGGTGGATTCAAACCCACGACAATTAGAATGCCAGCTCTATCTCTTATCCAATCGGCCACAGCTCCAGCAGATTTGAGATGGAACACCACAATATGATAACAATTTGTTATGGTATGACAGATATTTTAATGTCTTCGACTCCCCTGAATCCACACTGATGTAACCACTCAGTATTGCATTGGCAATAGAGTAACCATTGTCTAAATAAATGTTCTGAAGTAGTTTGTATAACAAATCAGTTAATGTGTAAAGAGATGGTGCTAGCAGTGATATTGTAATTTATTGATGTTAAAACAATTAAAAGCGGCAAAAACCGATGATTCTGATATCAATTTAAGTCGTACTAAATATAAATGCAGGGCCGGCAAAACCGTGGGGGGAGTTCATGTGTGATTGGATTGATCTTTTCTACATTCTAGAGTGTAATCACAATGTTTGCAATCACTTTTGAGACATTGTACCAAGAAATTCCAATAAGTCAATAGTAAAATTGACAGCATTTGAATATACAGCTGAATATGTTTAAGGTATATTAAGGGTGACACAAATGACACCTTTAACTTACAAGATGCTGTCCCTGAATGAATGCATTTGGGAAAAAGAAAGATTTAATAATGGCGATCTAGAAAGGGTCTTTGTTCATTTACAAAAGTCTTCATCCGTAGGAATCTCTAGATAGTCATTTTTTACGCGGAAATGGAGGGCACGATTATGAGATTGTTAAAAAGGTTACAAATAAAAAAAATAAAAACATTAATTGCTAATTGGATTATCAGTGTTGGTCGGTCAATTTTGTTGGCTTCTGAAATCCAATAAATAAGAATGAATTTAGGACATGTTCATGTATCTATACACAGCAGTGATATTCTTTTATACGATTTGCATTTACGTCATCAATTTCCCTTTTATATATTTCCTACTTTCAGATACTTTTCTTGAATACAACAAAAATTGTCATTTCAAATTTTGAAAAAGAAGTATCCTACTAATAAAGTGAAACTAACGTGGCGTGTCTTACAATTGAAACATAACTAAGTTGTTTGTAAAGGAACAAAGGTTTCTCAACTTAAAATGAATGCCTAATGTGCAAAAGATTGCAATGAACTAAAAGTCGTGAAAAGTTGTAATTGTATTCCTGCTTGAGCAAGGAATATTTTAAAACCGTCCGTGTTTTTTTCGGGCTTTTTTTCATCTTACTGTCCAAACCGAAGCTTTCTGCGCTTCTTCGGAAACCTTGCAGTCCTTCGTAGGAATACTGTTTCTTTGAGATTGTTTTGGAAGGAGCATACAATGAGGGACATCGAATTCTGGGGGCTCAAACCTACCTTGAGAAGGGACTTAAAATCACACCACTATAAATTTTTGAACCCTAAATATTTTATTAAGGCTGTTGTACATATGATGAAGTTCCTTAGGACACAGTTCCATAAACCAGTCATTTTTTTGTGAAGGTAAGAAGCCCTTAAATTATGTTCAGAATATTCATAATCAAATTTCAAAACTTTTAAAAACATGAAATATATTAACCAAAAGTTTTTCATGAGAATAGACCTTTCCCGAGTTTATTTTTTATCATACTCCGCCTCGATTTCAATATGGTTAATATGGTAACGGAATGCCAGGGGACTCATTTCAGTAATGTGCAATAAGTGTAATAATTGTGATAGTGTTAATGAATGAGCACAAGAGATTAGGTTGTCGCAGTATAGCATATTGAAAACGAGGCGGAGTGTGATAAAAAATAAACTCGGGAAAGGTCTATTGTTTTATCATTCTTACCTCTATTACCTATCATTACTCTATTACCCTCATTGCGCGATGTCAGATCTACGGAGAGAAGCCATTGTATTGCAGTACCAAATGAGAGCATAATTCAAGGGCCAAAATCTTGAAATCTAAAGGGAATAACTGATATTTCCTGGGTTCCATGGGTAGGGGTACAATTAGGGCTAAATTTGGATTTAATCCCGTATGACTTCATAGTCACGTGACATCGTAAAAACTTTGGTTGACAATATTTCCGTAATCTTTCCGCATGTTGTATACATACAAACCCATACATTTTCTTGATCAGCATATTTCTAGGTCTTTTTTCTCAATGTAGCACTTTTACTAATGAATTTGTGAAATTTTTTTCACTGTCTTAAAATTTTAGCGATCCCAACGGGCGAATAGTTTGTTTTTATATTCATTTCTTTATCAACAAGGGGTGGTGGGTAGGAATTCCGTTCAGCTACACCGCTCCTCCCGAGCGCGCAATGTTTTCTGTTGCCTATAGTTCGTAGAAAATCGCTTTAGACGCCCTGTTGAATCGTTATTTAAAGGCGGGAGAAATTTTAGCAGATATAATTCAAGATGGCGTCTTCACAACGATTGTTAGAAAAGGTAAATAAAAGTATATGGGTTTGATGTAGTGTAAATAGTGCCCTTGTTGCTCTGGAACCTAAAAAGCCTTTTTTCGTCCAGTTGAGCTAATATAAATGTCATTTATTTTGTTTATTACATTACTAGATCTTAAACAAATCAACATAATAAACATCCTCACCACCTCTCCAGCTATATTTTAATTTCCCTTGTACATTATTATATATTTTGTGCTAAGAGGGACATAATAGCAGTTAGAATATGTTTCATTTCATGCTAAAACAGAAAATGTATAACCTATATATATATATATATATGTCTTGGGACATGCGAAAGGTCAATTTTTATGTGTTGCATGCAATTTTTCTTTATATAAATATAATAATGTATGATGGCTTGTGCACTGCACATTTGTGCAGTCTGTTCCTGCCCACAACTACTGTCTCTGTGCTCTATGCATTCACAGGGTTCCCACCAGTCCTGGAAAGTCCTGGAATTTGAAAAGTGTCCTGGAAAGTCCTGGAAAGTCCTGGAATTTTGCAGAAATCTTCAAAAGTGTCCTGGAAAATCCTGGAAAAATTTTTGTGATCTCACTCTTTCTGTATTCTTGATATTTGATTGCATCCTTATTCATGTGCTTCATGTTTCTCTGTCAACGTGTCAGTTTCAGGAAATGAATGATCTTGTAAACACCAGTATTTAAAATCAGTGTCTTCAACACTAACACTTTTTGTGTTTGTTAATTGACCACATAGGTTTATCCATTACTATGAGCATATGTATATGCATTATTAGACTTGAAGTGAATTTAGAAAATTATGGATGAAATGAGGCAATTTAGTGAATGGTCTTCAAATGACTAAGGTCTATACTAAAATTGGAGATCACTGAAATGCTTTACCACTTATGAAACATTAGCTGACAGATTCAAAGTTTGTGAAATGTAACCTTGAATGTTCATTACATTACAAACGTTTACTTATTTTTTTTAGATTAGAGTAAGTTATGCCTAAGAATAAATGTATCTTTCAAATTGCGTGGCTTAATGATCCCTCTTACAAGCTATGGCTGGAGAAGAAGGACAGTTCAGTTGCAATATGTAATTTTTGCAAAAAGGAGTTCGATATTAGCAACATGGGGGAGACAGCTCTTAAATCTCATATTAAGGGGAAAAAACATCAAGAACTTGCCCAAATTTGCGTAAGCAAACCAATTACATCATTTTCAAAAAAGATTGACACTCCACCGAAAAATGAACCCCAGCCACAAACAAGCAGTGCAAAACAGGTTGCAATTGACAGCTTGCTAGTAAAGGATGCGACCACCAAGGCAGAAATTCGCTGGGTTCTTAACATGGTTTGTTCTAAGTATTCCAAAAATTCATCATCAAACATAAACAAATTGTTTGCAGCTATGTTTCCAGATAGTGAAATCGTTAAAAACTTCCAATGTGGGTCTACAAAGGCAAGTTATGCTATTACATATGGGCTAGCTCCGTACTTCCAGGGTTTATTGCTTCAAAAAATTTCATCTTCACCCTATGTGGTTGTATCGTTTGACGAGTCATTAAACAACTCAGTTCAAAAAGGACAGATGGATTTGCTAATACGCTATTGGGATAATGATACAGACCGGGTGTGTACTAGATATTTGGGTTCTGAGTTTATGGGCCGTTCGACCTCTGATGATGTGCTTGAGACTTTCCAAAATGGAATATCACAAGTTGACGAATCTAAGATGATCCAAGTTTCCTCTGATGGGCCCAATGTAAACCTTGCTTTTTTAAGAAAGTATAATTGCTGCAGAATGGAGAAGGAATTGGCTCCACTGCTGGACCTTGGCACTTGTGGGCTACATACTGTTCATGGTAGCATGAAAACAGGTGCCAAGGCTAGTGAATGGGAGTTAGAAAAGCTGCTAAAAGCAATGTGGCAGTTCATACATGATGCCCCGACCCGACGCGAAATGTATGAGAATGTGGCGGAATCAACTGAGTACCCATTAAAATTTTGTGGCCATCGTTGGTGCGAGAATGAAAAGTGTGCTGAAAAGGCAGTACATTTGATCAAGGGATATCAAAAGTTTGTAACCCATGTTTCTGCCCTGAAGAAAAGTCAGCAGCCTGATAACAATAACAAGAGTTTCAAAAACTTAAAAAAGCTAATTCATGATCCGCTGATTCTTGCAAAGCTCAAGTTTTTTGAAATGATTGCCAGTAAGTTGAATGTCTTTTTGCGAGGTTTTCAAAGTGATCGTCCAATGGTTCCCTTCCTTGCTGATGTTCTAGGTGAAATTGTGCGTGATTTCATGGGTCGAATAGTTCTCAAAGATGTACTACGAAAGGCTACAAGCTTGTACTTGTTGATTTTGATTGATCCTAAAGATAAGAATGTGAGGAAACCTGATATCAATGTCGATATAGGTTTTGCTGCTAACATTAAAATTCAAGATTCTGCTCTCAAGTCAAATGATTCTAAAGTTCTTGCTTTTAAGAAAGAGGCTGGTACCTTCCTTGCCACTTTACTATCACACCTTCTTGAAAAGTCGCCATTAAAGTATGCTCTAGTCCGAAGTGCTGCATCTCTCAACCCTCTTAATATGAGTAACAAAGCTAAACGAGACTTTTGCATCAAGCAGTTTTCTGTCCTTTTGCAGAGATTGACTCAAGCTACGAAAATATCAAGCAAATCTGCAGAAAAAGCAAAAGCACAATACACCGCATTCTTTGATGTGGTAGACAGCAATATTTCTGCTTTCAAGGACTTTGACAAAGAGAAGGATAGTTTAGATTGCTTTTTTGCAGACTTTATCGGCAAAGATAAGAATTATGTTGATATGTGGGAAGTTTGTAAAATTGTATTTACCCTGTCCCATGGGCAATCATCGATAGAACGTGGTTTTTCGGTAAACGACCAATTTTGTATCGAGAATTTGAAAGAAAAATCGCTTATTGCATTGCGCCAGGTGTCAGACCATATGTCAGCATTAAATGAAAGCCCAGAAAATATCCAACTCACCAAAGAAATGATGCAATCCTTCAAGGAATCTAGCAAAAAATATAAAGAAGCTCTTAGCCAAGAACGCAAAGAAAAGGAAGAGGAACGCAAGTCATTGAAAAGAAAGATTGTTAATGATGAGATCAAGCAAATAAAGGCAAAAGTTCGTATCCTTGAAGGTGAAATTCAAGATTTGACTGTGACCTCTGATGAACTAGCTGTGAAAGCAAGGAAACATAAGGACTTTACCTTCTTAGATGAATCGATCAATCAAAAGAAATTGTGTGTAGCGAAAAAAACCGAAATAGAGGAGCTGAAGGAAATGGAGAAAAAGCTTAATAAAAGAATTGGTTGCTCTGATGATTAATTTGATTAGTTACACTTAAAGTTTGAGCTTCACACTTGAATTGTTTGTTTGTTCATTCGTTTCTCAGCAAGGTTGTGCAATGTTTCTTTACATAGAATTGAGATATCACTATTCAGCACTGTTTATTCCAAAGAATGTTGAATGTTTTAGACTTTGAACCAGTACTAAGTCATTTTTGTTTTGCATTCATTTCTTTTCTAGCTTAGCATAGCTAGTAAGATGGTCTTTTATTTAGAAAAATGTAAATTTCTAGTATTTCAGGCAAGTCAAGTAGCTAAAAGTATTTTTAAGTAACTACTTTAACTAATAAAGCTTTTAAGTGTTAATGAACCAATAAGAGTGAGGCATACAAATTGAGAGTATCAAGGCTCATCTATTTACACTGATATCCATTTCTTTATGATGTGCTCAAGCATCTTTAACTAGGGGATTTTCAGGAGACTACTAATTTTCCTTCTGCAGTTTAATATACTAAAGTTTGGAGCTTACAGTGCATTATAAGAACGTTGATTTATACCTTCCTGTCTATAGTCTACTTTGCTGAAAATTAAACTACTCTGAACACACTAGTACTTAATATATTTTGTTTAGTTTTTAAAAGTTAGTTATTTATTTTGGTGCCAGTCAGCATGGAACTTTTAATTGCGATTTTTTCTTTTGAAAGTTCGCTGTTGTCTTCAGTAGTTAACTTTCTGATTATATAGTTTGTTAAGTTTGTTTTGCAATGTACAGATAAGTTCTGAAATTTGATCAGTATATTACAAGTAGATGTCACACAGACTACTTAGTAGTAACTTTCAATATATAGTTTTCATCTTGAGAACAAATCTTTCAATAATTACAGGTCCTGTTCTTTTTGCAGTTTTGAAATTTCCTGACATCAGTCTTTAATGTGAAACCATTGAGTTACATTTTGCTTCTATTAGATGATGTAGAGTTATAGGACGATGTTGTTTCTTTCAAGCAACAGTTATCAAGGTAGTTGGTAAGGATGTGATAAATATAATAACGTGATAAATTACAAACTTTATCTAGATAAAGATTGAGTTAAATAATTGTTATTATCTATTATATCTATTATTGCTTAGTAATTGCTATTGTCAGAAAATATCTCTTATTGAGTGTAACCAATTGTCAGACCTCTGTCTACCTTAATGATTGAGAATATTTGGGTTCATCACTTTTTGAACATATGTTCTTGACAAAAAATAGGGAATTGCCGTAAAAAGTCCTGGAAATTTGAGGTAAATAGTCCTGGAAAAAGAGAAAAAATGTCCTGGAAAGTCCTGGAAAGTCCTGGAATTTTAATTCATTTTTTTGGTGGGAACCCTGATTCATATTTCTAAGAAACATTTTAATCTGCTAATATCTCACTTTTTAAAGGATAGGAACAATCAATGTTTTAGATTGAACAGGAATTTGGATTCAGTTAATTATATGTATATAATATATTGTTAAGAGTTTCCATGTTTGCAGTTTTTTTAAAAATTCGCTCTTCACATAAATTTATCCTACTCTATATAACATGTTTATCATTGAAATAAAGTGGTATATATATAATGTATATATATAATTTAATCTTTATCAAGCCTTACAGTAGTTCTGCACAAATAATATATATATATATACTTTTATTTTACCGCCATGGTTCTTAATTCTGAATGGCCTTCCTAACTTCAAACACAAAAAAATAAACAAAGATTCTGGTCAAGAAAATATATAACTCGCCAAAATAAAAACATGTCACAGCAAGCGGAGAAATGTCTGATGTTAAAGAATATTCTTCTGAAACAAGCGATTGAAGCTATGTTAGCAACTCAAGTGATATATGCTTCGAAAATTCGACATCAGGATATAGTCATGAGCCAGAGTATTCTGCAGCTGAACTGAAAAAAACTTCATCCAGTTGATGGAATCTCTGACGAATGTGACTCAACATCCAAAATTTTCCACGGTGTGTTTGAACGAAACTGCACTGGAAGCAGCTTTTATCGATGTGGAACATGTACTTTCAAAGGATTTTTTAGAATAAAAAGTATGCAAACCTTTATTAAATAAAGCTTTCGTTCTGTTTCTCATTTCTTCTTGTGTTTATAAATTTTTCGTATGTTTATTTTTTAAAAGATTCTATTTTATGCATGACTAATTTTTTGTTAAGGCCATGTCCACATTGACTTGTGAGTGTGTAAGAATAGGACCGATTCGCTTTTTATGAGAAACGTGAGAACTTTCAATGGCGTGTAGAAAGGCCTTTTAAAGAAACATATATACATCAAACAACTGTAAATCAATTCGAGCACCTGTTTATTGCTGTTGATAAACTTTTTTATAAACACGAAAGAAAAATTTTATGACATAGAAACGTCTCAAAATAAGAAGTCAATTTAAGAATTAAGAATTGCCAGTTTCTTTGTATACTCGTATACTATACTGTACAACATCTTTGTTATACAGCATTGTAACATTTAACACCAACGTGAACGTGAACACTTTTGATATTTTTAGCAATGCAGTCTTGGTCATGAATATTTGGACCCGCGTGCGGTGGTTCGTACGCCCACGGTCACGTAGGCGTGCGATCAATAATGCTTTCGTAGCATGCGTGAAACAGCATTTACTCGTTTTCAAAGATATAACAAAATGATTGTTTTTCTATTATTCGATGACGATTATTCGCTCAAACATTACTTGGTGTATAACATACTTTATGAATAACTATGAAACTTGTATGTCTGACGTCAAAGGAAGTTGCTTTGAAATTATATTCTATCTGTTTACAAAACTATGCATAATAAATTAGTTTTTCTTCGTACTATTTTGTGAAATAAAATTGGCAAGCACGGCGAATTCATGAAAATTTCTGTTTCAATATACGCGCGATTTGTTGAGATGCGAAGTATTTCTTGAGTATATTAGTATCAAATAAAAACTTTTTAAAGAAAATTGTGTTCGGTTGTCATGCGAAGATATGATTTTTTCCATCCTTCAAATGAGTGTGTAAAATCATATATGTAAAATCAGATCCCTGTTCCTAAACATTTTTTTATTCCAGTACGGTAGAATATCATATTTCCGAAAATGATTACAACGTCACTCGTTTCAGTGTGTTGTGGTGCGTACAAATGTAAGCATGGAAACGGTTGGAGACAAACCTAAAACAATGACTGAAATAAATATTTAATAGTGATTTATACATGTTATTTAGGAGTGTGAAAAGGATTAGCTGGGCGTGCGATATAGCTCGATTTCGTATGGAGTGTGATTGACGTATATCAAGGCGTGCGCGTGCGATCGCACGCCATTCATGACCAAGACTGCAATGCAAATAAAAAGAAAGACTTTATATAGAATACTTTCCAAAAATTATATGCGTTTGTATTTCAGCATGCTATCGTGACTAAAAATATCAGATGTGGTTACTAATAATCAACCTATAATCTTAAATACTTTTTCGTTTGCATTGATTATATATATACGTGTTGCTTCTCTGTAATCAAAATGAAAAGTTGGTCATAAATTACGCCATAAGAAATGTATTAACGGACGGGATTACTCACAAAAATAATTACTCCCAAAAACCCTCTTTTGCTTATATCTCCCGAAATAAACATTTTTAAGACAAAAAGCTTTGCAGGAATGTATTTCAGAGTACAATAAACGATTTGAGATCAAGTTGATAGGTGGTCGTTAGTTCTCCTTTAAAGAAAATAGGTTTTTTTTATGAAAAAAAGCCAGGTAAAGGAGGCTTTAAATTTCTAAAAAATCAAAACATTGGTTGGTAAAAAGAAAAATACATTTTCATGGAAGTAAGTAATAATAGTAACAGTTTTTATTTATGTAAAAAACAAGGCAGGTAATGTTCATGAAAATAATTGCTAATGTTATTATTTCTAAATTTCAATTTTCAACTTTAAGGCCCTAAATAACATAAGTTATAGTAAGCATTCAGCATAAAACAAGGCTGGTATGTAGAAAATACTTCTGTATTAGATTTCAAAGACACTTTGTACAATTTTTCATGATTTCATTTCAAACTGATATATACAGTTACTGTTCATTAATATGATTAATGTGGGATGTTCACAAACTCGCCTCCTTAGAAAATTTAAGATACTATATAATGGGCAACACATTGATGTAATGGCTGTTTGTAATAAAGTCCGGTAATGCTTAATTGGGTTTTAGAAAATTTGAATCAACCTGTAATATTTTTTTAGAGAATGTCTCCTATTGCCATGGCGGAAATATATGTAAAACTTGGAAAGGATCCTGAACATATTCAAAAAAAGTTTATTAATGCTGCAAAAGTTATGTATTATGCATAAGATATATATTTTTCCATTCTTATTTGGCAGAAAAGATGACAGCATAAACTTTTTGTCGTTTGATTTCATGGTGGCACTTTTTATCAAATGGAATTCTCTGCGATCACACTTGCCAAAAAATGACTTCTCATGCAGGACATTTTTAAAATTAACGGATTTGTACCTCTGTATGTTCTTTTTACGGCTTTCTTTTTAAACACAGAACAAAAATTGTTCTTTACAAAAATTGTCATACCAAAAAATACCATACCTCAAAATTTATTTATTTATTTATTCATTATTTATGATAACACTGTTTCTTAAAAGCACTGAGACTGAGCAATGACTACCTTTATAATGTGCCTTAATTTAACGATCATTAAAACATTTTTCCAAATTTAGGTTGGGGAGTATTTGCTACCTGTAAAATACCAAAAGGAAGCTTTTTGGTTGAATATCGTGGTGAAATTATTTCAAAACATGAGTCCACAGTGAGAGAAACAAGATACAAGAAGTTGGGAAAAGGAAATTACATGTATACTTTCTGTCATAATGGTAAAAAAGTGTAAGTTTGTCAAATGTAAACTTCATGTATTGCATAGGAGACATTGACTATTGATGTGAAAGTATACTGATTCAGTAAATCTATTCAAGAAGGACCTGCTTTGATCAGTATCTTTTTATCCGGTAGAGAGTAGGAAGATGACGTTATGATGTGATGATAATAAAAAAAAGTTTCTAGGCCATAATAGGCTAAATACCTATGTGTATTTGTAATTCAGAAAGTGAAATTTTGTGTGAAATCTTAAAGTAAAACTAACAAAAAACCTGAAATAAACAAATAAAATAAATAAAATAAAAAATAAAATAAAAAAAATTAAAATAAATAAAATTAAAATAAATAAATAATGAATATAAACTCTTTAATCATATGTTAATTTATAATTCTACATCAAATCAGCATGACTGCTCAAAAATAGTAATCTTAAATAAGTGCAGATTAGAGATTTTTTTTGAACAGCTTCTCTGGGGTGAGCACCCCAGGGAGGACCATGTTACACGAAAACAAGATTAATGGATCAATGTAGAAGAACTTTCAATATGGACATCTCTACTGAAAGATGGATATGTAATAAATCATCTGTTTATATCTTCTTTTTTATGTTGTTTATATCTTCTTTTTTATGCTTCCTATGCACATGAACAAGAGTATTGAGGAAACACACAAAAATAAAACAGTAGTTAGTGATATGAGTGATAAGGATGAGGATAATGTGCTTGATTCTAGCAGAGTGGAAAATCTGGAATAATACAAGTATCAAACATTTGATAATATCAACTCTTTACAAATGTAAACAATGTAAGATTGAGTTACATATATCAAATGCAAGACGCATTTAAAACATTATGTATGAATAAGGTTAATCTGGAGACATGAGTTTCAAGTTTAAATAAATGAATTCTGCATTTATTTTGTTCTTTCCATTCAGTTAGGTAAGCATTAATGCCAAAAATAACATCATCATTCATTATTTCTCTTTTAAACATGCCTTATGTCTTGATATTGTTCACTTTTAATACTTTGTACTGTGAGGCTCATATTCATTTGTCAACATTTAGATGTGATAATATTTATTATTTAGGTTAGATGCCACAAAGGATGATGGTTCCTTAGGCCGTTTAGTGAATAATTCACTTTATTATGCTAATGCAAGAATGAAAAAGATTGTTTGCTTTAAAGAACCAAAACTATGTTTATTTGCCATCAAAGATATAGATTGTGGTGAAGAGATCTCTTATGATTATGGTGTTCCTGATCTGAAATGGCGTGAAAAGGTACACTTATGTCATGTTTCATTCTGACCAATTTTTTAAAAGCTATGTACTTGGCTTTGAAGCCCTGAATCCCAAATATAAGCAGTATAATCTAGATGTTTTTTTTTGAAATGTTTGATCTTAATAGTTATTAAGACCTATTTTACACTATTTACTTTTAAATCAGGAGAAGCAGGAATATGAAAATTATCAAAACATGGTAAATAAAAAAAAGAGTGGTAGAAAAAAAGGGAAAGAAAAGACTTTTGCTGAGGTACTTACTATGTTATTGCTGTTGTTGCTAATAATTTGGAATGTGTGACAAACAACTAGAATATAATGGTACAAAGTGGTTGCTGAATTTCAAAATTGACTTTCAACAACAATTAAAGAGGTAGAAACAAGTATTTGCTTCATGGCTTCTGTAATTGTTTCATAAATTCCACATTCTATTGCATTGATGTATTTCAGGGTTTTTTTTTTTTAAACAAATTTTTTATTCCTTGATTTGACGAATGAAATTGATTTGAACTGGAAATGGGACATGTAGGTCTATTCTGTTGAAAAATAAAATTTGTCAGATATTCTGTAGGATTTTACATAAATTTTATATGTATTCCTTATCATTCTTCTTGATTGTTAGGCTATCTAGTTCACTAGTGTTAACAAAATTTCTTGTTTTAAGGGTCACTTGTTATTTCAAATTTCCCTCTTAACATCATCTAATTATGTTTTCTTTCAGCTCAATACTGATGTGCAGGAAAGCACTACTAGTGTAATAGTGGTACATGAAGAACTGCCCCAATCCACTCTTCTACACAGTCATGCTGTGCGTAAAGTACAATATTAGTCATCTGAAATTTTGGGCATAAAACATAATTTTATAAGCTCTTTTTATTGTAAAAAAACAAGCTTTAAAAACTATTTAAGCTATTATTGGAATCCTCATGGGAGGAAACATTCTATGGAATTGTTAAAGCAAGATCAGTTGAGCCACCACCCCTGTCCCAATTAAGCAACATCCTCGAAGGTTCCAGTTTATTTTCTTTACTTCTCTTGAAACATGAAGATGAACTAACATCACCTAATTTCAACTGGTCATACAGAATTTCACCATGTCTACATCATGAGTTTATTATCTTTGTTACAACTGAAGGTCTATTTTTTTGTAAAAAGGTATTAAAATATAAACATCAGTATTTTACATTTAGTAGCAAAAAAAGAATCATAACTTGCTATGACTATTATTTCATTAAATGATGTATTGAATACTATATTATTATTGTACAAAATTGAGTATGATTGAGATCATGGCAAAATGTAAATTGTGTTTTTTATGTTTATTTATTTATTTCAAGATGTGTCATAAAATGCATGACTATTTTTCAAGTAGTGTCTGCAGGGACATGCTTGTGTTATTGTGATTTGTTTTCTCCCAAGGCCAGTAAAAAATGGAATTTATTTTCCCCTACTGAAATGACTGTGTATTACTGTTTATTGAACCTATTTTTCATTTAAGGGTGCATTGATGCATGTAGATTTTGATGATGTCAATGTCCATCCTGCAGAAAATGTAAGTAAAATTTCAACAAACAAGGAACTTTAAAATATGTTTGAGTGGAATTACCTGAAAATTATAATGAATGATGAAAAAACTGAAATAAGGATTCACATAAGTCAGCTGCAGCTATGACCTTGAAAATTTGATAACATAGGATTTAATGTCTTTATAGTCAGTGGGTCAGTGGTTGGAGATTTATAAGGTCAATTACAACAAAATTGTAAAATCTGTAATTGATTTTTAGAAGTAAGTTCGTTAACCTTTGCTTTAGGGAGCGTTTACATGAGAGCCGTACTGAACTCAAACCGGTTTGACTTTCGCTACGGGATGAAACGAGTGTTTCGTTTACATGAATAGTTTCGATACGGCTGCAGCGAGTCAGTGAAATATACAATATGATCCAGTCCCTTTTTTAAAAAACGCGCACTATTTCAAAATGGCACCAAAATCAACACACTGTTAAAAGTTTTGCTATGATTTTATCGTTTTTATTAAGCACATTGGGTGCAGCTGTGGCATTGGTTTCAAGAAATATTGAACTTTTATTGTCCATACGTAAAAAACAACAACTTTGTTTACAGAATGTCATGGAAGATCGCATTATCTTGTTGAAAGAACTTAAAAAACGTAAAAAAAGGTAGGTAGCTATAGCCATATACATTCATTTAACAAAGATCTTACACTGAAATTGAAATGAATTAATACCTCTCTTTGAGGGTTTAAAATATTAACAACCTGGTGTTAGGGTTTTGTTCTTAAGAATCTTTTTTTTCTTCAACTGTCTAGAATAGCCAAGAAGAAAAGGAAAAGGTGGGTTAACCCCGGAAGAACCGATGTTTGGTGGCAAAATTTATATTCTGGAAAACTGTTTGAGCAAGAATGGTGTCAAAATCTACGGATGGATTATCCAACTTTTATGAAATTAGTTGACAAAATCCGCAGCACAGTGGAACCTGCCCATAATGCATTTCGTTTGGACACCCTATCAGCTGAAAAAAGAGTTGCAATGGTATTGTATTATCTGAAAGACCAAGGATCATTAAGAATGACTTGTAATTCATTTGGAGTTTCATTACCGACACTATCTAAATCGTTGAGGGCTGTATGTCGTGCAGTTAACACTACTTTAGGTCCAGAACTCATCAAATTCCCATCAACAGTTGATGAAATGCAAAGAGCTACTGCACTATTTGAGGCTAAATTCAATTTTCCTCAAGTGATAGGGTGTGTTGATGGTACACACATACCAATCAAAAGACCTACTGAAAATTCGCAAGAGTACTTCTGTTATAAAATGAAATACTCAGTTAATGTCCAAGCGATATGCAACGAGAAAGGTTGCTTCATCGATGTGGAAGTGAAATGGCCAGGCAGTGTGCACGATGCACGTGTTTTTGCGAATTCTTCTGTGTCAAAGAAATTTGTTGATAACAGCTTCCCATCATCGTTACAGGAGCTGTTGCCAGGTTTTACTCCTGTGCCACCATTACTAATCGGGGATCCTGCATATCCATTACTTCCCAATGTTATGAAAGAATTTGCTTCTTGTACTAACCAGAAAGAAGTGAATTTTAATAATCATCTTCGTCATGTTCGTAATCAAATAGAATGTGCATTTGGCAGATTAAAAGGAAGGTGGAGAATATTGAACCGTGCTATTGATGTAGATTTACATTTTGCTTTGGAGTTGATCTATTCGTGTTTTGTTCTTCACAATTTCTGTGAACTCAACAATATTGCGGTACATCCAGATGTGTTACAAGTGCAGATGATGAATGAGGAGCGTTGCCAAAATTGTGAACACCACAACAAACTTTATCATTTACACTTATACAACTCTCAACGTGGAAAAGCTGTAAGAGACACTGTAAAGGAGTATTTGTTTGATAAATGTAGATAGAAAAAATGTTCTTTTGCTCTTTTTTGTCACTAATTATACTTTGAAGAAAACTAACATTTTTTCAAATTGTTTCTTTAATACTCCACTTTTCCAAAATACCAATATTATACTTCCCTCAAAATAGAAACCATCTACTGATTCATTCTTTAAGATTCTGTAAGTTCGACAGATTGCTATTCTTTACTTCAGTAAAAAGTTTTTGTTGTAACTTCTGCGAATGTTAATACTTTTTCATCAGACAATATTTCCTTTCTCGCTGTTTATATCAAGTACAGATGGCGTAATTAAAACAAGCTTAATCTTTTTACAAGAAAAAAATGAACAGTTGTGAAAAACGAAATAAGAATTTTCGTATGAGATGCATGGCGTAGCCTGATTACAGATATTGAGTAACAAAAAAAATACGTTGCTTACGTACTTTATGAGCACGTGCTCAATGTATAATAATGAATATACAAATAGTTGCCTCTGTTTTTCGTTGTTGCTGGAAATACTTTACGGGGAGAAAGTTTCGCGAGGAAAAAAACCCGCTAAATTTTAGGGATTTACTTTTCGCGAATGAGTGACTAAATAATCTTTCGCGTTCAACTGGAAAAGTGAATTTCGCTTGGTACAAACTTTCGCGAATCCTCATGTCAGTCCTTTTCGCGAAAATGACCAAAAAACGCGAAACTTTCTCCCCGTAAAATAATTACTTTTATCAATTTTTAAAAAAAAAATTTACGCCAGCAATTATTTTGCCGACGCAACTTACGGTATCATTCGGAATCTGTTGTATTATTTTATCGAGAACTTTTCGAATGAGTTTTCCGGATATTAATTCACAAAAATTTATTTCAACCGTTTGGGAGGGCTACAAGAAAAAGGATGAACACCACAGATACATCGCACTTTTCATAATACTTTCTATGCATAAGACTTTGAAAATACATAACACAACTTTTTCTAGTAAATATTAGACAAGTAAATATTAGTGTTAGTAAAGAGAAATAAAAGTTGTTACATCAATTAGTTTTATTACTTGGTCCTTGTGGCGTCTGTGGTGGTGAAAGAAAATAGGAATGGCTCATATGTGGTTGTGAATTATAGACTGGGTACATTGCTGGTCCTTGTGACTGGCTTTGTACAAAGGCATTTGCAAGCAACCCTAAGCCATCTTTAATGCTGTTTCCGATGGCAGTCATGGATTCTGTCATCCCTTTTATAGCTTCTTCAGTTTGCTTGAGGGACCTTTTCAACATTTCTAATGACTCGCGTTTCAACTCAAGCTCTTCCTTGGTAAGTTCAAACAACATCATGTCACGCTGATGTGCAGATAAGTTTTTTTCAATTTTTTTCGTTTTCCTTTATCCACAACATTTTGTTCAGTAACATTTTGCTCATTAGTGGAAACAAAGTCCTCCAACTCGGTATCACTATGATCATTTCTCGTTTCTTCCAACGGTATTGATACTATACCATTGGGAACAGCAGTAACTGATGGGCACCCACCCCATATTTCTTTCAACAAATCAAAATTTTCTGCGACAAGTCTTCCAGAGCCAGATCGAGTTCCTTTATCAACAGCTTGCTTGTAACCTCGACGTAGTTCTCTTATTTTGTTCTTAATTCGGTTATATCCTTCCTTTCTTAACTTTTCCAACTTATCAACTTTTCTTTTATATTCAGACATTTCATTTTTGTCCATGCTTTCTGTTTGCTTTTGTGGTATTTTTTCTGGACCAAAATCTGTAATAGGAAATATTTGGGCCATCATTGTCCTGACATCTGCATATAATTGGACAAGGTCAGCTTCAAAGTCAAGGCCTTCAAATGTTTTCATATTTTTGTATTCGCTTAAGTTCAATATCAAAGCTTCAACCATATCACCACTCCATGTCCATCTCCTTGTTTCGTTGTTTGCATTACTAGCTTTTATTTTTCCCCCACATTTTTTAATTACTGGAGGTGGTGATGGTGGCTGATCAGGAAAGTCATCATGAAGATCACGTAAGTCATTCATGTTGATAGTTTCAAATGAATTTTCAACAGTGGGCTGCAGTGATGGTGATGCCACCGAATCTTCACCACTGCTATCGTCGTTGTCTCCTTCCATCATTCGGGAAATCGTGGTTGAAACAGAATTTTTACTGAAATATATAAAATAAAAATACATTAACCTATGTTGATAAAATCTGCAAAACATCAGCCGAGTATTACACATTCTACATGACTGGACAATGAAAACTTACCTTAAACCTAATCTTAATCGTTTGCTTGCAGAAGAGCCATTTCCACTACTACTAGACATTGTTCAATAAATCAATTTTAATCACTTTTCTTCACTTCTTCACCTTACCACTACACAACTCAAAAATAACGGCGTGGATGATATGGTACCATTATGACATACTCGCGTGTTTAGATACAGCGCATGTCCGACAGTTGACCTTGCGCGTGCGTAATAGAACTCAATACGGCTGACTTTGTTTACATGAATATTCCAGACCGGTTTGAGATTTCAAACCTACTTTTCGTAACGGTTTGAACTCAAACCGGTTTGAGATTTAAAACAAACTTTTTCATGTAAACGCAAATAAAGCTTCGACCATAAGGTGTAGTGAGAACTTCACTCGCATCGAATTTCATTACGGGCGGATTGAAATCTCAAACCGGTTTGAGTTCAGTACGGCTCTCATGTAAACGCTCCCTAAGTCTTGAAATGGCCTTTTAGAAAGTTGTAACAAACTAGAGTATTTAGTTATTCAAGAAAAGGGTCAACTATTCAAATATTGAGGTAAAGTACTCAAAAAGTAAATAGATATAGGATTTAATATTGAATCACCAAAACAATAATAAAAATAACTTTTGTGCAATTGGTAGGTATTAAAGTAATAAAATCTAGTTGCCAAACCAACAAATACCATTGTGAAAACTTGATTTATCATCAATCACTACACCTTCATATTATTAATAGCCAACAAGTAAAATTTTTATTGTTTCCCTATAATTGTATCATTGATATGTTGATGCAATTTATTTATACCTGCAAGGGGGGTGTACCACGGAATCTTAATTATTTTACAATACTTAGTCTTAATTTGCAATTTAAACATTTTGTTTCTATTTAGGATGAGTTAAAAGATTTAGTACACAAGATAACTAGTAAGTAATTCATATTGCAGTTTTTATTTTTTGGGGTATTTTTTGATTTTAATACCACTACTTTCAATTATAGCATAAAAAGCATAGATTGAACACTAACTAATTATACTGTAATTATCCGATTAAGGGCCCAGCATAAGGAGGGTGGCCAGCACTCCTAAAATCTCCTAAATATCCTGAAAAACGAAATATCCTCCTAAATTCTCATAAATAACATAAAAGATTAATATTCAAGAAGACTTCTTAAAATCTCCTTACAATATCTAGGTCAACAACTAAAACGTTTTTTTAATTTCCGTTATTGTTCTTTACCTGTCTGTGCAGTAGGTTACTAGATTTTTTTCTGGTCCTTAGTTGCTCTTTAGAAGTAATTGTTTCAATTATTAATATTTCTGTTATTGAAGTGAAAGGAGTGAAAGGAGTAATTTAGCTTAAGTATTGAAAAATTAGTATTGATAGGACCTTTAGTTTTGTTCACCTAAAGACATACTGCTAGTTTCACTGATGCTTGTTTGTTTTCATTAAGCTTTGTAGTAAAAATGGAATATTAGCATGAAATCATGTCTGTAAAGTATACGTCTAACTTTCAAGATAGCTGGTTTGCAGATGAAAGATTTATGCCTGGCTTAATTGATCCTTGTTATGAGTTGTCAGAACAGATTTTCAGTTGCTGGCCGAGGTCTGAAACAAGTTGAATCCTATATGAGAGGTGAGAAGCATAAGCAGAGCCCTACCTAATCCAGCTGGTACAAAACAGAGCCTTCTGAGCTCTAAATCTAGTAGCACAATAGAAGAACCATCTGTTGTAAAAGAGAAAGACAAGAAAAGTCAGCAGACTATAGATACAGCTCCATTAAAGAAAGATAGAGTTAAAGCAGAAATAATGTGGAAGTTTTGTCCAACAAATATTCATACTGCGTATTCATGCAGTCGTAAAAGAAAGTCAGACTTATCTTATCAACTTTCGATGTATGAAAAACTAGCAATGATTGTATGTCTCTTTCTTTACTTAACAAACATTTCTCCTAAAATCTAAGTTTTCCATGCTTTTTTAATGCATTTATGCTAGTTTCTCCTAAAATATTAAAAAATCTCATAAAAACCACTAAATTCTCTGAAATTTTACAATTTCAAATTTCCCTGGCCACCCTGTATTAAGTGTCCCCCTCTCTAATAAGTGCCCTGGTAATTTCCATAAACTTTTTACTTACTAATATTGGGAATACAAAAATATGTAGTTGATGTTCTTAACATTTTTTCTTTTAAACATGTATTATTTTGTTTACACTAAAAACTAAAAAACCTAATAAGACCCTAATAAAACTAAAATACACTAGTAAGACGAAACCTCAGTTTTTGTTAAATGTTTTTTTCAGTTTTTAAACCAAAGTTTACTGAACTTTTGTCACATGGGTTTACTCAACTCTTTTATTATTACAAGGATCTATGACAGCTAATTAAGCTTGATTTTATTGTCTATCAATTGATGCTTTAATAAGCCCATAACAAAACGGAATTATAAACGTTAGCTCAACACATAAATGCCTACTAAGTCTTAATTTGAAAACCAAGGTAAGTATTGACAAACTTTTAAGTACTATGTTTTCAGGTGTAGATTTCATGATTGACGCAGTAACTATGGAAAAGCAATCAAAAACTGTGATAACATTAGAGCCTGAGATGTGTATGGCTCCATCTGAGAAAGAATTTGTTAGTAACACAGACTCCTCACCAGTGAAGGTAGAACTTTTTTAATAATCTTCAACTTGGTCAGTTTAACATCAATTCAAGTTTTCTTATATACCTGTAGTTAAGTTTTTATTCATTAAACTTGTGTTTCATTTCTTGTCTTAGGTTATGACAATTCCAACATGTAAGAAAAAAATTCTTGATGACAAGTTTGTTTTTGATTTCAAGGATTTTAATATCTCATCTGTAGTTGGAGAAGGTAGATTTGCTAAAGTAGTCAAAGCTACATGTCCACATATTTCTTCAAAATTGGCACTGCGCAGTTTAAAGTTGTCAGAAGCTGCTGCAGTTAACAAAAGAAAGCTGCAGAAAGAAGTAAAACAATTAGTCAGTATGGACCATAAAAACATTGTGAAGTGTTTTGGTGTTGTTTTGGCCAAGAGTATGTTTGTTCTTGAGTACTGTGGCATTGAATTTGATGTTGATGGTGAACAATGCACAATCCATTCTCTGCTTAGACTATTGCGTACTTTTGGGGATGACCTCCTCATAAACCTCCGTTTATCTGCTATTTCCGATGTATCAGCTGGCTTAGCTTATCTCCATAGCCGTTCTTTGGTTGCTGGTGATTTGAAGCCAGAAAATGTTTTGATCAATGGTAGAGGTGTTGAAAATGTGACGTTCAAGTTATCAGATCTTAATTTTGACAGATCATCCTTAACAAGCACTTTGAAATCATCTTTTGCTGAAACATCTCAAAAAGAAATTGTTTACACAATGTTGTACTTAGCTCCAGAACTTATTTCATCCGAGTTGGGCTTTTATGGCAATCAAAACTCTAAAACTGATATATTTGCATTTGCAATACTGATGTTTGAGGTCATGTTTCCAGAGGAAGATATCAATATCTTTTGCAGCCCAATTAAATATATGGAAGCCTTAAGAAATGGCTGGAGACCAGAAGTTCCAATTTTGGATGATGAATATTTGACTCCAGTCATTAATATCATGAGAAAAAGTTGGAATCAAGATTCCAGGGAAAGGCCTTCTTCTCAAATTATTCAAGAAGTGGTACTGAAAGCTACTGAAAATTATTTTCCGAAAAAAACAGTGCATGTAGGTATTTAATATTAGTGCCATGTAACTACAATGCAACATCTGCAGTTCACTAAATCAATTACAATATCTTAGGAAACATTCTTAACACCTACTGGTCATGAATCTGCTGTTGTAGAGATTATGAAAACAATGGTAGATAAGATAGTTTCTGCAGAAAAAATGGAAGTGAGTGTTTTAGAATTTTGCTAAAAATGTAAAAGTAAAACTTTGACACAGTTTTTGATATTTGCTCCAGTTCTAGAGCTCTAAATCTTATTATATATTTTAAAAAGTCATAGTTGCAACATTTCTAAATGGTTAATAATTTCTAACACTATAGGTTGCAAGTTTGACACCCATACTTTCTGAAAATATCTGTTCCAAGGCTGTTTCTGAGACAATGCAAGGATTGCTAGGAAATGTAGAACAGCAGGTATTCATTAATGTGTCTGTTGCATGATTTCTAAACATTTGTTATAAATTATTCAATATAAAGGATAGCTAAATGTTGTTTATCCTCTTAGTCTATTCTCTTAGATTGAAGAACGTTTAGATGATGATATAGACAATCAGGTATTCTTTCAGTTTCCCTTTTCCATGACATTTCTCCATTTTCTTTTTCTGATAACTCCAAAGTAATAATGTAATATGTTCTATGTTTGTTATTTGGTTTTCTGTTTCCTGTAATATTCAAGATCATAAACACTATGTCAAACTTTCATAGTCCTTAGACAATGATTCTGGTCTTCATGGTGATTTTCCAGATATTGATAACACAGATGTAGTAAGTATTAATTACTTTTTGATAGTGATAGATCTTTTAGGTTTCTTAATAATCAATATTAGAGTGTGAATGTCATTGAGTAAGATTAAGGATTTTTTTAGGAAGACAATGAAAACCATTCAGTGTCAAATCCTCCAGAATCAACTCCGGTAAGTTTTTATTACGCTTTTCACCAACCATTGCCATTATTTTTTGACAGTAAAATGTACGTTTTTAAAGAATTTCACCTCCATAATTATCTGAAATAGCCCCTCCCAACCTAAACAAGTGCCGTATCCAATGTGAAAAGGTTCCTTTAGAATATTGTGATCTCTGTTGGATAGTAAGTAAGAATAAGAATGATTAAGTTGTCTTTAAAATAACAAAGTCTTGATACCCTAAGCCCTGTTAGTGTGAGAGCTTTGAATGTCATAACAAAAGGTCTGTTATCAAAAGCATGAAGCTAAAGCAAACCCTTACTTATATCAGGAAGCTGTACAAAATATGCCCAAGTAATATGTGGAGTAAACTCTGTCGTCAGGTTAATTTAACAGAGGAATATGATATGAGGAATTTGCATTCAGGTTTTGAAGCAACAATTGACTTCAATTTAGCTTGATGGGGTATTGCTAGAGAATTCACTCACTGAATTGTTCTTATCTTACTAAAAAATCCCAGCTAAGTGTCCACTGGCCTGTTCTTGCTTTTAGTGTAAACCAACCGTGTGCGATTTTAGTCGAATTGTGCACTTTTTGCTAAAAGCATGAAATTTTGCATATTGTTATTTTAGGGTATTAACTTTGATTTGAGTCCGGGACCCACAAAATAGAGCCATTTTTGGCCTGTTTTGGCCGTGTTTTATATACAACTGTCGCTCAACGATGTCATTGTAGTGCTTGTATCTTTCTAGAGATGCCATTGTATTGCATAGTCATTAAAACCTTACTGTGTTGTGATAAATATTTATATGCTATTTTGTCTGATTTAAGACTATTAATGAATATTGTATTGAAATTAAGAAGTAATAATGTCGAAAAGAAGAAGTGTGGTGGCTGTTGACACTGAAAAGTGTCCAAAGACGACCAAGGCTAATCAAGATGGAGGAGTTGATTGGTTACGCTGCTTCATTTGCCAATCAGACGAAACAGAGAATCTTCAATCATCATTGCAAGCCTTGACTGGTGATAAAGAAAAGCCATACAGAGAATTGGCGAAACGTATTATAAAATTTGATACAATTGATATGTTGCCAGTGTATTTAGACATTGAAAGGTTAAAAGATGGAGAAGTTACACTTGATAACTCGCTTATTAGACATAAAGCGAAGTTTCACAAGTCTTGTAAGAATAAATTTGGAAAGGACAGGCTTGATAGAGCTATTCAGAAATATGAGAAAGCAAGAAATAATGAGAGAGGTATATAGACTAGAAGTACATTCAAGTATAGCCATATAGTTAAGCTGTTGTTTTTAGGGTTGATAGAAGCTTGCTAGTTTTTCCTTTACAAAAAATCAGAATTTAGGTACTGGGAGTGAATTTCGTGACGTTTATTTCTAGACTCGTTCATTTTTCGATTCAATTGAAATTAAATTGCATTTATCTTTATTCTATTCTTCTATTCTTTCACAGTTACCCGCCAGAAGCTCCAGACTCCAGAGTCTAGTTTCTCAAAAGTCGAAGCGTGTTTTTTCTGCAACGAAACTCAAAGTAATGAGAAAGGTCCACTCCATTTAGTTCAATCGTACAGACTTGATCAGCGGGTTCGTATGTGTGCAAATCTTCTTGAAGATTCTATTCTTCATGCAAAGCTTCAAAGTGGTGATATGATTGCGCAAGACGCCTTGTACCACAAGATTTGTTTAACCAGTTTATACAAAAAAGCATCAAACAAACAACTTGGTGGTAACTATTCAGAGAAGCAGAGAAAGCTAACCGGTATTGCATTTGGTGAGGTAGTTGCTTTCATTGAAGAAACTCTTTTGACATCAACCAATGAAATACCAACATTCAAGCTTTCAGATTTGATCAAATTGTATACCGCACATCTTGCTAAACTTGGTGTTACAATGGATACAAGAGAGCATAGCACCCGCTTCAAGAAAAGGCTTCTTGCTCAGTTTGAAGATTTAACAGCTTATAATGATAAGAAAGAGGTCATCCTGGTTTTCAAACAATCTGTTGGGGAGGCTATTGCAGTTGCTTCGGAAAACAATTACGATGATGATGGGTACATTCTTGCCAAGGCTGCCAGTATTATTCGCAGGTTAAAATTCCTTACATTAATAGCTGTTAATGATGCATTGAAAGTTCTGCTTCATTCTTTACTGTTCACATATTGAAAGTGTCTTAAGCTTATCTGTAAGATTATGTGTGACTGTGATCAATTGTGACTCATTATATAATATTTTTGTAATTAGTCATCTTTATCTCCATAGGGATATTTTGAATTCGGATCATTATCAATTCGAGGGAAGTTTCAAAGCAGGATGTCAAGAATCTTTGATCCCTCCAACTTTACAATCGTTTATTTCGTATCTAATGCATGGTTCTTTAGAGACCCCTGGAAACAACGAATACTACAAGCAAGCTGTGATGTCAATATGTCAACTCATCACCTTCAACACGCTGATCCGTACTCGTAAAGAATCTTCATCGTCGTATCATTCAGTTCTCCGTGAGCCAGCGTTGTGTGTTTATCTAGCGATGATGATTCACAGCCAGACAAGAAGTTTGGATATGGTAGAAAATGTATCAAAACTTGGTTTATGTATCAGCAAGCAGCGGTTGACCGATTTATCAATTGCAATGGGAAACAAAGTCATTGATTTGAATAAAACTGAAGGAGTCGTGATTCCAACCGTCTTAAAAAGGGATATCTTCTCTACTGCTTCTATAGACAATATAGATATTAATACCACAGCAGCTTTATGTGCAACATCTTTACATGGAACAGCAGCTTCAATAAATCAACACCCATTAAACATCAATCAAGGTACTCCAAGAGAAGTTCCTGTTATTCCAAAGAAGAAGTCTGAATCGTTAAAAGAGTTACCAGTTTGGTACACTGAAGTATCACCTTTTCATCTGCCAAATGAGATAACAACACCAGAGTTTAAAAGACCTAACAACCTTGTTCAAGTCCTAAAGGACGACACTTTGAATGACGAAAAATGGTAAGAAGATCCAGATCGTTGCTCGTGGGCTGTTCATCATTCTAAAAGTTGTGAACCAGCTGTGTGCAAAGATACATCAGCTATGATTCCGATCCTTCGAGATGATTCTAAATCGCCTGCTACTATTAAGCATTTGTTGAATATTCTGATGCAGTCCATCAACTTTTTGTATCCAGGCCAGGCAGCTGTGATAGGTCTCGACCAACCATTGTATGCCCTTGCAAAGAGGATTCAATGGCATTTACCATCTTTGTACGGCGAAAAAAAGCTGGTGGTAATGCTTGGTGCGCTACACATAGAAATGGTGATGCTGAGTTGCATAGGAGATTGGTTACAAGACAGTGGTTGGACGATCGCCCTTTCCAATAGCGGAGTTACGTCATCTGGGAACGATTCGCTGCTCACAGGTCATGATGTTGCCAAAACAAAGTATGCTCATCAAGTCACTGCGATGGCACTACACCAACTAATGAAAACTGCGTATGACAACAGCCAACTTAAAAACGAGAAGAGCTTTGACAGTTGGCGTGCCGATATGGAAAAAACGAATCCTCAGTTTACTTTTTGGTCGATTGCTTTGAAGATGGAGATGAGTTATTTGATGTTCCTGAAATCGATCCGTTCATCAAATTTTGGGCTGTATGTCTCGTCAATCGCAAGGTTTTTGCCATGGATCTTTGTGTTTGACCACGTACATTATGCTCGTTGGCTTACCATTCATCATTATGACATGGAGATCTTGAATGAAACCAATCCCGCAATTTATCATGAATTCAAAAAGAATGGAAACTTCACTGTGAATAGAACACGAAATCGTTTCTCAAGCATGGCACTGGACCAACGTCATGAACAACTTAACAAAGACGTAAAAGGTTCAAAATTAAAAATCAGTTTCTTAAACGTGATGCTAGAGTCGTGCAGCTTTTTACATTCATGTTTAATATAGCATTTAATTCATTCGATTTAAATTCCAAATAAAAATTCTAAAAACGGAGAGTTTGTTTATTCACTATGGTTCATTGTATCAATTTTTGTTCAGGGCATTTAACATTTTAACTTTTAGGAAAAGGTGGTTTTGTCGGTTTAACTGAGGATGAAGACAAGTTTCGACGTTGGCAAATCTGTAGTCCTGAAGTAGCACGAGCGGTTTCTGAGTTTGAAGATTTGATAATTCTCAAGAAAAATGAGCATTCAATTTACAACCACCATGAACACTCACCTACCTTTCAACAAAGATTCAATCAACACGTTGACAAGCTTTCGGCTGAAATAACACAACTGGGAAACCCTTTTACCTGTTCTGGTGACTCAACGGAACTTGTTCAATTGGGAACTAAAGATGTGATGGGCGAAGATGCTGCGAAAATTGTCTTGAGAATTGAGGAGCTTGGAAAGACACAGTATGAAGAATTCCGAAACACAAGGATTTTTACGAAAACAAGTGCGATCGACACACCCATAAAGAAGAACAACGTGTCAGTTTTCAAAACACCCTGCACGAAGGGGAAATCAAGCAAAGCCGAAACGAAAGAGTTAAAGATGCACATCAGACTGTTTTCCCAAATGTACATAGCAACACAAGTCAGAGGTGGAGATCTAGATGATTTCTTTTGTCACGAGACACTCCCATACCCTCCTGCGTTATCAAAAAGTGGTCAAATGCGTTCAGGAAACAAATCTGATTTTGCAAAATGTGTTCATCCGTCAGAAGCCAAATCTACTACGCCTGTGGTGAACGCAGCCATTTTAGAGGGATCCGTGATTGTAAACATGACGAAGCCAAAGAAAAATCAGAATTTCAAAAATTATGCCGCAGAAAGTTTTTACCCACAGGTGGAAAAATACTACCGAGAATACCAATCGCAGCGAGTAGATGTGGTGTTTGACACTTACAAAAGTCTTAGCCTGAAAGCAACAACAAGAACGAAGCGAGGAAAAGGCATACGTAGAAAGGTACACGATGATTCGATTGCGCCCTCAAATTGGCATGGATTTCTTCGTTTGGATCAAAACAAAACGGAATTATTTGCCTACCTTTCGAAGGAGTTAATACTTAGCAGTGATCACCAAATAGTTTTAACGTGTGCCTATGCTACAAATTGCATCACCAATAGCGGTCAGATGACATCTTCATTTATTTCACCCTGCAACCACGAGGAGGCAGACACAAGGGTATTTTTACACGTTAATGATATGTCACTACAAGGCCATAGTAAGATCACAATCCGCACCGTGGATACAGATGTTCTGGTGATAGCAGTCTCCGTATTTGCTCGATTAAAAGAACAAATTGAAGAACTGTGGATCGATTTCGGAACGGGAAAACATCGTCAGTTCTTCCCAATACACGTCATTTTCGGCAATTTAGGGCAGTCAAAAGCTCTAGGGCTTCCATTTTTCCATGCCTTCACAGGGTGTGATCAAGTATCGTATTTATCACAAGTTTCAAAGGGTTCAGCTTGGAAGACTTGGGATTTATTTGATGACATCACCCCTGTTTTTGAAAGGTTAAGCTGTCAACCATCGCATTTTGACGTGGAAGAATTGCTACCAATAATCGAAAGGTTTACAGTGCTACTGTACAACAGAACATCGAATTGCCTTACCACTAACGAGTGTCGCAAAGATTTGTTCTGCAAAGGACGTTCCATTGATTCCATTCCACCAACAAGCGCAGCTTTATCAAAGCATGTTCTGCGATCCTCATACATCGCTGGTTATGTTTGGGGCCAATCAATTATCGCTAATCAGGTTCTACCTCATCCGGAAGAATGGGGGTGGAAAATTGTCGATGGAAGTTTCATCCCACATTGGACTGACCTACCTGATGCCACTGTTGCCTGTAGACAACTGATTAAATGTTCATGTAATCCCGAAATAGGTTGTAAGGGACGTTGCAAATGTGTTAAATCTGATTTCTTTTGCACGGAACTTTGTAAATGCAGAGGAGAATGTGAACGTGATTAAATCGAACATTGAGTTTTATTTATGACAGCTGTTTAAGTATTTTTATTAGGATCTTAAATAACCATTGCTTAAGGTTATTTACTTTCCAATTTACCGACTTCTAAGAGATTAACTCGATACTTTTTATGTGTATGACGTCATAGTGCTCACTTTGAGCATCAATAACTCTTTGTACATTAATTTTTATGACACGAGATAGCCCTTTTTGGAATCTACATAAAATTTCCGATCCAATGATGTATGATATGTCCAGTTATGGCAAAATTGATTTTTTAGGCAAAAAAAGTGCCTATGTCAGCAAAAAATCCAAATTTTTTTTGGGTCCCGGACTAAAATCGAATTTTGTAGCCTGAAGAAGCAATGTGCAAAATTTCATGCTTTTAGCTAAAAGTGCACAATTATATCACCATTGGTTTACACTATTTCTTCTTCCTCTGACTGTTGCGTTCCTATGAAATTGTTCCTATAAATAATGTTTGTAACACCAGCTTGAGATATAGAAAGAAGAGTATATCACAATTTGGTTGTGAACAAAGACAAAAAAAGACCTAAAACAAACAAAGTTTTGGATTTTTATTTTAAACAATGATGCAATTTCTGGCATTTGCTTGGCATTTTTAAATGAGCTCCCTGACTCAAGTGTACCCCATTGAATAAATTCCTCTCCTGAAGTGTTGATAATCATTAATGCTTATTCACATAATTACAGTTAATTACAGTTTCTTTCACTGCACAAACCTCTATTACCCAGATAAAAGCATTACAGTGAACTTGTTTCTGTTTTAAGGTCAAAATTAAAGGAAAGAAAAAGCCCTATAGATTTTGTATATTTTGCAAATGTTGGACTTCGTATTTGCGACGTCACATTGTTTTAAGGCACAAGGCAGACCCAGAGGTGAAGGCTGTTCTTGGTTTAACTAAACCAAAACAACAAAAAGCCTTTCAAGTTTTTCGCAGGAAAGGGATATTTGAAGTTAATGTTGCTGAGGCAAAAAAAGCTAAACCATGTTATGAACGTGAAAGGAAAGGAAGAAGACACGCAGATACTGTTTACTGTAGTCACTGTTTGATGTTCTGTTCGAAACGGTTTTGGGCAAGTCATCAGAAGAATTGCCAGAAAAACTCATGTAAAAAGGTTTTGCCAATACAAGCTGATCTCCTTAATTTGCCTGAAAAAGTTAAAGTTAGTGAAGATTTTCGCAACCACATCTTGTCAAAGTTTCGTTCGGATGAAGTTGGAAAGATTTGTTACCAAGACAAGGCTATAATTAGGATTGGATCAGTCTTTTATCATAAGGAAAAGAGAAAAGTCAGTAAAGCAATTCAAGTTCGTAAGTCTGTTCGAAATGACATGAGGCGTCTAGCAAATATTTATTTGATCTTTATAACTCATGAGGACATCCAAAGAATAAATGGAGATGCAAGTGATTTGTTTAATAGACAGAATTTTGATAGCCTAAGAGAGTCGATTGAAACCTACACATCAGTTGGAGATGGAACTATCAAAGCTGGATTAAAGCAAAATTTATTTTATTTGCTAAAAAAAGCTGTTAAAGTTTTCAAAGGTATTATGAAATTGCTTTCTCAACATAAAAGTTATCATTACTTAAACAAATGAATATTTCTCTTAAAATCTTAGGAATTTATTTGACCGAAAAAAAAGATAATGAAGCAGATGAAATTGACAAATTTATAAGTATACTGGAAATGTGGGAAGATTAAATTTTTGGTGATGCGACTTATGAACTAAACAAAAATAAAAATGTAAAATTGCGAAAGCCATCAGCTTTGCCACATGAGGATGACGTAGAGAAATTCAAGAACCATGTTATTAATCGAATGCAAGAAATTACCAAATCCTATGAATGGCTTGACTCACGGAAATTTACTGAGCTAAGAGATATAGCATGTTCTCGCTTAACATTACTTAATGCGAGGAGAGGTAACATTATTAATAGTTGCAATCACTGAAAGTGATAAACCTATTCTTAACACAAATGATATTGCAAAATAAGGTAGTTGTGAAAATGAATTGAAACTTTACATTTAAGGTGGAGAACCTGCACGCATGCTACTTGAAGAATATAAAGAGGCGGTTAATAATGCATGGATAGATAAACAGAGATTAGGAGACTTAGATGAAATTGACCAAAAGTTGGTAGAAACCTTCAAAATCAGCTATATGACTGGTAAAGGAGCTAACCATCTGGTGCCAGTATTAATCCCTCCAGATACCATTAAAGCTTTAGAGATTTTGGCTGATCCAAAGATTCGAAATGATGTAAATGTTGCTGCTGATAACCCATTTCTCTTTGCTAGTACAAGGTCTTCGGAAGGTCACACATCAGGTTGGCATGCTGTTCATAGTGTAGTTGATAAGCTGACGTTGAGACATCCTGAAAATTTCAAGGCTACATCCAATCGTCACCGTATAAGTACATTGTTTTCTGCACTTGATCTGTCTAGCAATGACAAAGAAATCTTTTTTAAGCATATGGGGCATTCTGGGAAAATTAATGAAAATACCTATCAGGCACCACCAGCAGTACTGGAGATCACAAAAGTTGGAAAGCATCTTCTAAGAATGGATGGAGGTTAGTTTTTGATTTAAGTTTGTTTTTAATAACTTTCCTTCTTAAAGGGATATATTTTTTGACAATATATGCATTAGAAAATTTCGTCATTTTGATTTCCAGGATAGTTATTGATATACTTACATATTTGGCAAATGGATAAGTACAATGCACTTGAGAGAATTCTTCTGCATGTATAGAAAAAGTGCACCACTTTCGAATATTACTACTGCCATTGTTTTCATGAGACTAATTTGTGACCTGTGAAACTGAATACTGAATGGCATGCAAAATCTCTGTATTTAAAATGTTATCAAAGAGAATACTTTTACTTTCTTATGGCCTATATTAGAACCAAGTAAATTAAATAGATTGAATGGAACGTAAATTCAATTAAAGATCACAACGTAATTTATGAACATTTTTGGTCTACATCAATACACATTGTTCAATTTTAGTATTCTAGCCTACATCTGGATGTACTTGACATTTATCTTTACTTCAGCACACAATGTGTTTGACATAAACTCTGAGGAAAAGAAACAAACCGCTGCAGCTGCATTTGTGGAAGCACTCGCTCCACCAGCTGGTAATAAGTAGTTTCTTGTCATATGTACACAAGTTATGCTTTTGTGGAAGTAACAGGACAATAATAAATATTTGTAAATTTTATTTGGTATGTTCATATAATCTATTTCAGAACACAATGTGATAAGACAAAAACATGCAGGCAACAAGAAACAGACCGCTGCAACTGCTTCTGTGGAAGCACTCGCTCCACCGACTGGTAGTAAGTAGTTTCTTGCCATACGTACACAAGTTTTGCTTTTGTCGAGGTAACGGCAATAAAGTAAATATTCTTATATTTTATTTGACATGTTCATATATATATCTATTTCAGAACGCAATGTAATAGGACAAAAACGTGCAGGAGACAAGAAACAGACCGCTGCAACTGCATCTGTGGAAGCACTCGCTCCACCGGCTGGTAGTAAGTAGTTTCTTGCCATACGTACACAAGTTTTGCTTTTGTCGAGGTAACGGCAATAAAGTAATTTTATTTGATATGTTCATATATACCTATTTCAGAACGCAATGTAATAGGAAAAAAACGTGCACGAGACAAGAAACAGACTCCTGCAACTGCATCTGTGGAAGCACTCGCTCCACCAGCTGATAGTAAGTAATACACAAGTTCTGCTTCGTTGAAAAGTTTCTGTGATTTCCGGTTTTAGACTGTGTTTTTTCACCAACAATTTAGCATGTCTAATTGAAAGCTTGATAAAATTTAGAGAAAAAGTATAAACTAAGGGTCCGTTCAAATATGTTTGATCGGGCCAAGGGCGAAAATTGTGATAACGATGAGGATTGCGATAACGATGAGGAAGATGACTGTGACGATGATTGCGATGAGGACTACGATAATGAGAAGGACTACGATGATGAAGATGATATGGATGAATATTCTGAGGATGAGATAGACAACGTAAAACCTGCATCTAAAAGTCGTAAGTCCATAAAATGTTTATCTTTAATTCATTCTTCTTAAAAGATGTCCTTTTTTTCTTAAGAAATTTGTGTAATGAGTTTAACCTAATGTTGCATATTTTTATTTCATTTAGAAGGAAAATTGGTTCCTAAAGTACCTCTTAATGAAGACAAGATTCCAAGTATTATTATACTTTTTATTTTTGTACGATAACATCTATCTTAATTGATATATGATTAAAATATCAGAAATTCGTCACACCGTAAGTAATAGATGGCGCTCTGTTAGAGATTCCAGGAGACTCATAATGATTCCGTGGAATTTCATCGAATAACCTTTTCCCCTCTTAAGGTGGGTTTCCAGTTGTGCGATGTGGTCGCGCGAATGAGCGAAGAGCTTTTTGATTAGATCAGTAGTTCAAATGATTTGCAGACGAATGAGTTAGCGTCAGCCAATCAAAAGCCAGTTCGTTTATTCGCGTGACACCGAATCAATTAGAAACCGGTCTTTAGACCATTTAAAACATATTGTCTAAACAGACAGACGGTTTTTACAGACTTACGTTGGCGACAGAATTATTTTGCAAACAATGCAGTGCGTGGAATCAGGTCTTTCGCCATGATATGTTTAATGATGTTGTTTTAGGGAATGAGTGTTGTGTCATGTTGCTGTTGGCACTACATGAACCTAGTACATAAAAGATTCCTATACATGCCATTGTAAGATTATGGCATGTTAAGGGATTTAAATCAGAAAGCAACTATCGACTTGACTGACTGACCGACTGTACTAATTTATTTCACCGAGACCAGATGGATTGGCAGTGTATTCTCACAGATGTTCGGATAGGAATGTATACTCCATGTTTTAAGACGGAGACGTTGCACATACAAGACCCGTAGGTGATTGTGGTCTTATTCATTATTCTTACCCAATGAGTTCTTTGTCGGTTACTACCTGTTACAATTGGAGAGAAAGACAGATCTAGGTTCAGATAATACGTGTTGAATTCAAAGTTAAAAACAAACAATGATGTTATCAAGAGAAAAAAAAACATGCCTGTGCATAATCAAGTGAATGATGATGATACATCAATATCTAAGAGCCGAAAAGCATATAATTTTTATATGTTACACTGATCAGATTAAAATTCAAGTTTGCATTTTATTGTTTTTAACTTTTTCCCATGTTCATAAGGCCTAACACATTGACAGTAAAATCCTCTGTCACATGCCTTCTTTCATCCAATCAAAGTTACTTTGAACCTGCCTAATTCTCTTCATGAAATAAATTTTAGGCGTTAGTGCCATTCTTATCCAGAATTCCTTAATTCTTCCATATGCGGGTATGAGGCTCTAGCGAAGGCCAGTAAAAATTGCTCCATGTTACGACGGCCATTTGATAACGTTGTTGGAAAAGACTCTTCAAACAGAAAATTAAACTGATTTTCCGATTTTCCAAGTCTTTGAGAACGTAGCGTTTCATAAGACCTTTCTCGCTCCTATCTGCATATTGTGAAAATTATCAATGGTTTATTTTCAGATCAAAGAACCTATCACGCATGGTCAAAAAGGGAAGAACAAAAGTTGCTTGATCGATTTGCGAAATATATTTCAAGTAATGCTATGCCAGGTATGTATTGGATAATGAAGTTAAATGTAGATAGCCAATTTACTTCTTTACGTATGTTGACTAAACAAGGATTTTACCTTGGTTTTTTGTGGAACTCGATCGGCAAGATTAAGTTTCATGAAAAAGGACAGGACAAGATCTATGTATTTTCCCTATGATTTGAACACAATAATTCAATGGGCAACTCTTTCCCCTCGAATAAGCACCCGAGTAATGAAAAAGTTTGTAAATGTTTAGTAACTTGCATTCTATTAAGTAGGCAATTGTATTGCAACAAACTTCTAACGTGTGCGCTTAATTATAGGGAAAAATGAAATCTTAAAGTATATGAAGGCGGAGAAGATCACTACTCCATACACAATCGTCCGAACGAAATTGACGAATGAACGAGTTAAAGCTGAACGTTTAAGAGTGAAGAATTTAAAAGAGCTCAATATCCATTAAAGGGGCCGAATAAAGGTGGACGTAATCGTATCGACAGATTTGCTAATAAGATTTGCAGCAGAAGGCACAAGAACAAGTATTGCTAGCACAGATCAATAACAAGAACAAACTAACATTACAGTATGGTAAAACGAAAATAAAGTATAAAGCCAAAACATTGATTGATTCCGATTGATTGACGTTTTTGAAACGATGCTGATGTCTTCTGTCATGTTTATGAAGAACACTGTATTTCGATCAAGCCAAAATTAACCACTTTGTTTCTGATATTCGAATTTCTTCTAAGTATTCTGGTGAAAGTTACTGAGGCTACGTTACATACTACAGGTATATTTGATGCCCCTTTTTTATTATGACGCTTACCTAGTTTCCACCTAGTTTATGCTCAGTGTATATCTAGGGCCAACCAAATCATACCTTTCTATACTTTTTTAGTTTTGATGTTGGTTAATCGAGCTTACCTAACTTTAGTTTTGTTTTTACGCTTCTTATTTGACAAATTCGTGCCTAATGCAGCATCAACCTCTTTTTGGATCGATTCTCTATATAGACTTGAACAAAGAGGAGTTAACAGATGCAGTTAGACTACGATATCAAATTATTGTTTGTCTGAATTTGTAAAAGTAAATCATTTGAGGATAGGTGAATCTTTTGTTTGTTTTCCTATTTCTGAAGGTTTGGTAAAAATTTAAACCATGAACTGTGATTTTCATCTGTAACATCATAATCCTTTTCATCCGTTGCATGTGAAGATGACGTAATCGTTTTGCTTCTTTTGTTCTTCGGTCAGTAATTTCCACGAAGCGCCAAGACGCTTTGAAATTTCTGAATTATGCGTTAGACGTTGAAAATAAATACAGACTTCTTGTTATTTTGCAAAGACTAAATAAAGGATTTTTTACGATGTTAAGATACAATATCACTCTAACCTACATCAAGATTTAATTCAATTACTTTTTGAAGATGCTAATTGTGAATAGACCTTTCCCGAGTTGATTTGCTAATAAGTTGGCGAACATTTGTTTTGTAAATTTTTGACTTCTGAGTAAAGTAAAGTTACATTTTATCAAAAAGATTTTTAACTTTTAAATTACCTTTCGTTTTTATTATCGGGTTAATCGATAGTATTCCGCAATAAAATTTGACATTTCTTATATGTCACCAATTATGGCTAAACAGTGTTAAAAAATTTAAGGCGACATCGAAATCCGACTTAAAAATTTGTGGCGACACGCTTTCAACCAAGTTCCAACTATCAGACATTAAAGATCATAGATGGCCTCTATATAATGCAAAGACCCTTGTAAAAGAAAAAGTTGGCGACAAAAATGTCGTTATGAGTTTTATTTATCAGAAAAATGTTGTCAACCTTAACTGACATTTTCAGTAATGTCGACTAAATGTGTAAATTAGTAGTGTATATATATATATAAATTAAAAATTCTTGTCAAAGAAACAATTTCATAACAAAACTCAACTAGAAAAAGCTTTATAAGATGTGCAACCTTTCTCAGTGGACAAAATTCAGGCAGTAGTGCAGAGACAAGGTTTTTAAAGTTCTTCTCGTGTACTTTGATTTGACTTGGTAAAGTGAGCTCAGCTATCCGAAGTAAGTAGTCGCGCATTATACGAAGTACGGCGCAATATCAGCGGATACTTCGTATAAGGACGTACTTCGTATGGAACAAATACACACAATGTTGTTGTCTCGCAAAAAGTAATAGCTAGGGAACCAAAATTAAAATATATCCAATATATGATATGGGCCCATGGAGGCATATCCAGAGGTCTGAACAACACATTTAACACCCACCCCACCAACATAACATACACCATACATATCCAAAACTGTAGGTATATCTGCTACCCGTCAACACTGGAAGCAACTATAGCTACACTGACTTTAATAACTGTTAAGTGTGAGTAAGTTAGTATTTTTTTAATAGCTAGGAGGTTAAAAATATATCAGTTGCGACTGGACCTACTACAACTAAAAATAGTAAATACAAAACTAAATTCCATATTTGTCCCTGTAGAATATAAAATATGAAATTATCAGATGTCTTTCGTAGGTGAAAGAAAGTAATCCTGCACGTCCCCTCTCTCATGTTCAATAGTCTGTGTTAATTGCCGTTAACTACCGCTGTCTATATTTCAGCCTTTAAAACTGCGGCTACAACTAGGGACAAATTCGCGATTACGGACGTACAGATGCTAATGAAAGATCACATGCCTTACCGGCGCTGACCAAAAAAGTACACATTCGCATATGATCTGAACTTGCTTCATAAAAACATGAACGTGATAAAAGTAGCCGTAGTGTAATAGAGTGTTTAAATTGTCTTATTTTTGTTTTTAGAAATGAGGCAATACGCAAGAATGTTCTCGTCAACAAAGACTGAAATAACAAAATTGAAGCTGCAAATAAGTGATGATCGCAATGTGTTATGTAAACTAACTGAATACATATAAATTAGGAAAATACCGCCTATGTGAAAAATGACATAAATACCCGTTATATTTTTTCGGCTACTTATCCTAAAAGTTGCACGTACTTAAATGCTTCGGAAAACGTCAGTTGGCCGAGTTTTACCAAAGTTTTCTGTAAAATGCCTAAATTCGAGAAGCTTAGTGTTTTCGTCGTGGGTATCCAGGTTAAAAAAATGACGTCTTTATGGCGTGAGAATAAGACGTCTACATAACGTTGTACTGACGTAATATTGATAACGCCATATTATCGTCATATTCATGACGTGATAATCTGGTTATATGACCAAAATATGACGTTATTATAACGTCATGTGAGTATTTTCTGAATTTATACAAGAAGGCGGCTTCATGCTTAAATTTAATATTAAGCAAGGATATCACCACGTAGATATTGCAGAGCAACACTAAAAATATATTGGATTAGCTTGGGTAGTAAATGGTGAAACGGAGTATTTTGTGTTTACGGTTCTTCCCTTTGGATTGACATCTGCATCTTTTCTGTTTACTAAAATTATGTGAACTTATTAAGTACTGGAGGCGAAGTCTGATTAGAATCGCCTGTTTTATTGACGACGGTGCAGGAGCCTCATCTGAATATGTATTCGCCAAAAATCACTCAGATTTTGTCAAAAACTCTTTACAACTTTCTGGTTTCTTACTAATGAAGAAAAATCTGTTTGGGTTCCCACACAAAACATGACTCGGCTAGGTACAAATGTAGATTTAAAATATAAAATTTTTACCATTCCTGTAGATCGAATTGATTCTGTTTTTCGTTCTTTACAAATGATTTTAAATTCATTACCGTATACTACAACCTCTGACACGTTTTTGTGGTAAGTTAATATCGATAAAATTCGTCATAGGTGACATAATTCAATTAAAGACAAGGCGTTTGTATCGTGCAATTGAATCTAAAGTGTCTTGGAACGCCAGAATAACTTTGCCTCAATATAACGAATCTTTGCTTGAACTATTCTATTTAAAGAATAATCTGTCTGATCATAATATAAAACATTTCACTTCGAATAATATCCCTAGGGTTATAGTTATCTCTGATGAAAAGGTTAAGCAGCTTATCTTTTTGATAATCATCATAACAATAGTACAAATAGCAGTTCTATTATATCATTTTAGCAATTTTCTACGTCAGAAAAGCTAACAGACTTACATGGGGCGAATTTTACGCCATTCGTTTCGGTTTAGAGTCCCTTTCTTCTATTTTGTATGGAAAGCCTGTTTTATGGAAAACTGACAATTATGCCTGTTCGGTTATTGCGAAATCTGGAAGCGCAAAACCTGAGTTACAGCTACTTGCAGAAGAGGTTTTTGATATTTGCCGAGAACACTCTATAAACTTTGAAATTCAATGGATCCCGAGAGGAGATATATCATTTGCAGACGGATTAAGCCACTACCAGGAAACATACAGGTGGGAGATAAGAATAGAGTTTTTGACTTTCTGAATTCGCTCTGGAGCCCATTTACCATCGATAGATTTGCTGATCAGAATAACAGAAAAAACACAAGATTTAATTCTAAATTTTACTGTCCGGGTGCAGAGAACGTATCAGTTTCTTCAACGGAATCTATTGACTTGGAAAGAAAGCACCTCGGTGTGTACAGTCTGGAGCGACCGCAGCGGCAAACGCGTATCAGATCGGTTCTTTAAGAGACATGGAAGATAGCGAACTGATAAGTCCAAGGATGGTTACGTAGAAGATGATATACAACATCTATTAATTGTAACAAAATCCCTAGGTTTATGTTTTTACACTCGGTTTTTTGCCCCAACTTTTTCGCACATGCTAAGATGACAGTACTACTTAAATATGATCTGTTTCTTCTCTTCTTTGTGTTGTAACAAATAAATGAGGTTTATTTTCGTTTGAGCGAAGCGAATAAGAAAATAATTGAGGAACTTATGGGGGATAATCGAAAAAGATTTGCGAATTAATTCATAAAATTATCTATATATTAATAGTGACTGTGCATAACAAATTTAGTTCGGTCAGTGTGAATAAAAGGACTAGGAACGAAATGTTCCTATGGACTGTGATATAGTGACATTTTAGATCGCGCCTAACTGAGTTGTCATTAGTATTGTAGGAGTAGCGCGACGTCAGTGGGCACATTGCATTGCACCCTAAATAGAATGCGATTTTTAAGGTTAAATATCTCGAGAACCAATGGGAATAATTGATTTACTTTGGGTGCGCGATATTGGCGATGGAGTGACGAAAAATTTGGGTCTTAAACTTTTTGGGGACGGGTGTGACGTCATCAAAATCTTTGATCGGCGATATCTCAGTAACGGCACGTCGTACACAGGCAATACCATACATTTTCTTGATCAGCTTTTCGAGCTCTACAACTCAGTGGTACCTATTCTTTTGGATTGTGTGATTTTATTTTTCGTCATATACTATATATTAAGGAGTTTAAGATCGGAAAACGGCAACGGCAACAGCAACTTAAAATCGACCGTTCTCGTTGCGGTTCTCGTCGCCGTGAGTTTAAGTTAAGATTTTTTTCCGCGCGTAATAAAAACAAAACAGTAAAAAAGTAATCACAAAATATGCCCAAGTTAAAGAATGTTAGAAATGCTTTACTGAGAGCTTATTGTGAAGATATAATTAATGATGATGAATTTGTAGTACTGTTTGATCTTAATTCTACTAAAAATCCGGAAATACCTTATTGGCTATATGATAGATTTGATCTTGGACTGGTGACGGATGATGAGTGTAAAACTGAATTTCGTTTTACAAAGAGTGATGTTTATAGACTCAGTGCTGCTCTACAAATACCTCATGATATCACTTGTTATAATGGAACTATATACAATTCTATAGAGGCTTTATGTATCCTTTTAAAAAGATTCGCTTATCCTTGCAGATACCTTGACATGGCCCCTCGCTTTGGTAGGTCAGTACCTGAACTATGCATTATCACACAACATATGTCCAATTGGCTTATTTCACGTTGGGGGCATCTGCTCAATTCTTTTAACCAAAACTGGCTTAGAAGTGATTGCTTGGAGGTTTTTGCAGCTAAAATTCATGACAAGGGTGCCCCCCCCCTTGAGAACTGTTGGGGATTCATAGATGGGACAGTCAGACCAGTTTGTCGACCGGGTGAACACCAACGTATAGTGTACAACGGTCATAAAAGGGTCCATGCACTAAAATTCCAATCGGTCGTGGCACCCAACGGACTTATTGCCAACATGTATGGTCCTGTTGAGGGGAAACGTCATGATAGTGGAATGCTGGCAGATTCGAATCTGCTAAATCTTCTTCAACAGTTTAGCTTTGATTCTAATGGAAATGCACTATGTATTTATGGTGACCCAGCATACCCACTAAGAGTTCACCTGGAAGTTGGATTCAAAGGTGCAAATCTAACTAATCAACAAAAATCCTGGAATAAGAGCATGAGTGAGGTCCGAGTAGCTGTTGAGTGGGAATTTGGCGAAATCGTAAATTACTTCAAGTTCCTAGATTTCAAGAAGAATTTGAAAATTGGTTTAAGCTCTGTTGGAAAAATATATTTGGTTTGTGCTTTATTAAGTAATGCTAGAAATTGTCTGTACAGAAATCAAGTTTCTAAATATTTTGATATGGATCCTCCTCTTTTAGAAGAATACTTTCAATAATAAACATTGTTATTGTTCCTAACCTGCCACTATGGTGTGATCAGCAAAACAATGAATACTCAATTTATGAGAAAAATAAAAAGTTTTTTCTAAAAATTAACCAACAAAATTAAAGTTCATAGAACAAAGTACCTCAAATAAATATGAAATATGAAATATCAATACATCTATAATATACATGTAGAATGAAACACTTCTAATTTAGAATAACAAAAGAGAATAAAAACATTTTTTAAAGAATCAAAAACCTTTTTGTTTCTTGTCTAAAAATGCACAACTATAAAATTCAAGAGAAACAAAATATAGGACTATATGCCTAGCTCGTGAAAACAAAGAAATATCAGAAACATTTTTAAATATTTTCATTATGCTAGTTTGTCGATTAACTTCATTAGAACATCTTGCTGCTGTAACATTAGGGCTTGGTGGAGTTTCAATTCTTCTGCTTTTTGTTTTAACTCCTCTCTTCTCAGCTCAATTTCCATGGCAGATTTTTCCTTAAGAAAAGCTATCATTTCAGAACCATTATTACGAGCACGTTTACTTGGGGTCTCATCACAGGAACGTTCCTTTGTTTCTGAAAATGTTTCTAGGCTTCTCTGTCTCATCTCAGCAGCTTTATGCATATCGCCTTCTGTTTTGGCTTTTTTATCCTCAGATTCTTTTGTTTGCTCCTCCTCAGCTAATTTGAACCGTTCAAGAATATCCTGAAGAGCTATGTCTAACTCAGTCTCTTCAGGACTAATACCTGATGCTCGTTCTTCAGCATTATTTTTTTTCTTGAATTTTTCTAGCATAGTATTTAAATGGTCTCTTACTGATCTTGCATTGACACGAAATATTGGATCGACATTTGCATTAAGGGAAATAGCAATTTGTTCCCAAATTTGTTTTCTTTCTACTGATCCCTTTCTTTGTTGATATGGCTCAAAGAGAAGTACTTCTCTAGCAATAAAATATC